>NMRB01003003.1:0-17090 GCA_002633025.1 Notospermus geniculatus
TACGAGACAATCTACGTGTAATGCATGTCATCTTAAGGTGACTCAGAATGGCGTTCGCTGATTGGGCGCATTTTCTCGTGCGCCAAGTACCCAGCAAATCAGGCGGATTTCCTCAGGGGTTTGTCTGCGGTGACGAAGGGAGCGAGCAGTAAGAACGCCTGATATTCTCAGGATGGACTACACCGGATCGCCGGGAATTCATACGACTTTGCTTCCAAAAATCTACTGTCATACTAATAATTCATGTTTAGTGGTATTACGAGAACAGTTATGAAATTGAATTGACAACAGACATCCCAGTGCTGTCACCTGGGTAATCAAGAGAAGAACGAGGTATTGATGAAAGAACTGTTTTCGTTTCAGTCCTTGGAAAATAGACACCAAAAGAAATCGGGAGTGAGGTCCCTGAAATCGAATTGGGTGAATTACTGAATCCAAACACTGCCATGGTGTGAAAATTGGTGGACCAACAAAAACTGGAAAGTTTATAATGATAATAACAGAGGGAAGTTTTACATATCACTTTCCACTGTTGTAAGCCTACAGTCTCATCGGGAGCTCACATTCGTCATTATGACTTGATCTCTCTGGTAATCATTCAAAAAGGTCTTGTGCTCCAATCAAAAGTATACCTCTGCTGAGCAGCAATAAAATCGAATCGTTAACTGAAGATATAGCTTATTTCAATACAACACGATCCTGTCAGATCAGTTCGAACACTGTTGTGAAGATTTGCAAGAAGTCTGGTGGGGTAAGAAGATTTATCTGAAAACGAAACTGGAATGAAGTTAGTAAGAAACAATGAACGAACCGACCACTCATTGATCATTCAGCACCTTGCGCCATACCTACCAGCAGTGACACCTTTAGGAAAAGTACAGAACTATACCAACCCATCTACCAGCAAGGAAAGCATCCTCTTTGCTATTCAACGAAGAGAAACCAGATAGTTGATGCAACTAATACTCTAAAATATATTTACAAAACACTATACACAACTGAAACACTTATAAATAACTCAAGTCACTGTGAATTTCTCACAAAAAGAAGTACAGGGGCCGTATGCATAAAACATCTTAAGTGTTAAATTTCCCTTATCTTTTGTTTGGAACAACAATAGTTTAAGGGAAATTTTACACTTAAGATGTTTCATGCATACGGCCCCTGGTCCACAAATGGAATGGAATTCTCATTAAATTTCTTGAAAATAAATATATTGCACCTGAATTCAACCTTGGAGGAATAATTTTATTCCTCCAAGATTCAACCAACCATTATGCACTGTTCACAAAAGAGATCACGAGGGAAAGAACTGTTTGGGTTTAAGAATGATTAACGAATTCAACCAGGCGTACAAAGAATCATTTTATTCTTCACAGACAAGTCTGAAGCTGGTCACTCTCACTTTCATTCAACACATTCTGAAGTAGTCATCCTTCATGTCCACCAATTCCAGAGATCAAGCAGGAATGGTCAACAGGAGAACCCAACTTGGCTCTCGGCCAATCAATGCTTTAGAACCAGTGTCATCGTGGGAGTCCTCTTGTTGTTGTACGCCCTGCGGATGATGTCAACGGCTTCGTGGTGGGTGGCGTTGCTGAGAACTTCACCATCCACGGCATGAATCTGCATTCCAGCCTGAAAATGAATTATTACTCATCCTTTCAACACGTTGGCCATTTTAAACAAGATCGTACAAAGAAAGTTTTCTTTTGAATGAAAGTAAAATAATCCACGGTCGTTGGTCGTATCTAAAGTCGGAGCGCAACCAAACAATCAACAGGGCCGAACCTCCTCTGACACATATCACGATACTCCTATTAATATCATGAAGTTGATTAACAATGCAATTCTCAAGCTACATGTATGGAGCGGAATGCAAAATCAAAGATGGCCACCATGGCAGCCATATTGGAAGTAGAAGCACAACCAAAAGGGCACCTCCCCAGACCCATACCTTGATACAGTTACAGGAAAATTCGTCCCCACAGGAAATACTTCATTGAGCACGGGCATGATTAGTGACTCACTCACCTTAATTCTATTATCTTCCTTTGCTGCTCCATGTGGGAACACCTTCTCTACCCTGACCTCTGGCTGCTTGTCACTGTCAGAGCCGCCAGATATACTGATTCCTAGAATGATTAAAGAACAGGAGTGGTTAATATAAAATCATTGTAATCTTCAAGTGGGGATTGGATTAAACTGCAGAGGGACAGATTACAGAACAACTGACAAGAGCACCAACCCCAGAGTGTTCCAAAGCTCTTGGCCATTTCAGCCAACAGCACAAACTTCAAGGATCAAATTCACGAAGGGTGTTTAAACGTAAAGAGTGGTTGAATACTGATTATACAGTGCAGCAGGATTGGCCTGAGCTAACACATTGCAGGGGCGGATCCAGAATCACAGGAAAGAGGGGGCACAGCCGGCGCACATCATGGAAAACCTCGGTCAAATTTTAACACCTTTTCAAAATTCCGAAATTTCCCGGTCAGTTTTAAAGATTTTCCACAAAATAGAGGGGGCACGGGCCGGGTTTGCCCCCCCCCCTTGGATCCGCGCCTGCATTGACCCTGCTACGCCCACTGCATCCTCATATAGCAGGGCTTTGGTCTCGCTCCTCTTCATACACTCGCACACAAAGTGTGAGTGGATGGAGATAAGAGGAGTGAGGTAAAAACCCCCCGCTGTGGGAGGAAGCCACTGCATAACCAATGTTCAAATGCTGCTAACGGGTAAACACCTTGCAAGAATTTGGCTCATAATGTTCCAGAAATTGGGCCTCGTGATGTTTGACAAAAAGGAGTACTGTGCTGTTAAGTACGTCCGATAGATTGCCTGAAACCTTGTAAGTTGTAAGTAGAGGTAAGCATTGCAGAATGAAACAGAGTGTAGTGATGTTAGTTTGAACAGTTAATGTAAAGCTCAGTTATTCTGGTTAGTGACAACATTTCATTGTTACCCCTTTCTTTCGGCTGAAAAAGAAATTCAAGTCAACACTTTAAACAACGTGCATTTGCTGGAGTCAGAGTTTGGCACTCAATGCAAGCTGCACACTGGCACGAGATATCAAACTGGTTTGATACATACTGAACTGGGCAACATTAGAAAGTACCCAAATCAACAACATCTGAAGCTTTGGCTATTTGTTTCAAAGGATTCTACCTCGGAGGAATTATACTGTCAGTATAATTCCTCCAAGATTCTACCAAACTGAGTTAAGGCCCATTTCCACTGCAGATTCCGCCACAGTTTGCGGCAAGCGATGCAGTTTTCATAGGGCTTTGGAGAATCTTTCAATGGTTTAACAATTCACGGCGTGTTAATTATTCCCGACACCTGTGAAAACCGTATACCACGCTGCAAACCACGGCGGACTCCCCTAGTGGAAACGGGGCTTCAAAATAAAGAAACCGTGTTTACCAAGTGAAGCTCGTCCCTTAGCTAATTCCACTGTTATCATGGAATCCTGACTGACCTCTACAGACGGAGACACCAGAGGTGGAGCAGGTGGCGCTGTTGCAGGTGGTAGTGTTTTTGGTAATGGAGGCGGCAGAGACGTTGGCAAAGGTGGTGGTGTTGATGTTGGAGGAGGTGGGGCATGGAACACAGGCCGCACTGGTCTTGCTGACCGTCCGTTGTTGCTGTACATTGTACTAGGAACTGTATCGTATATGGCCTCTTCTTCATCATTTATTGTTACTCTCACAAGCGACACACCAGTTTCTAAAGAATGGATCTCATTTTCATCCAAATTTGCTTCCGTGTGCAATGTTTGAGTCTCCAGATCGTACCCGGCAGCATGTGACTTTTTCCCAGACATCCTAAATGCATTTAACACTTCATACTCATGCTCAGGACTGCTTGTGTCTAAATGCGAATCAGATTTTAAAAGTTCTGAATTGGCTGCTAATGTACTCGTAGATAATCCACTGTCTTCTAAAGCAAATTCAAATGTTTTTAATTTTGGAATTAAAGGGGGCGTAACGGGCCTTTTCCTTGATGGAGATTTGTCATCTGCCTCTGATTTTGATACATCATCCTCTTCACGTGACTCTGGAACTGTCTCAAGCGTCCGTGATTCTGCTCCTGAACTTTCCTCAGCATCTTCACCATCTGATATGGTACGATTGTCCCAGTTTAAACTTTTCCTGAGGTTGCTGCGCTCATTTTTTCTGAAAATTACATTGAGAACACTAAGATTATTGAGAAAAAAAACTTACTACCCCGGTACACTGTTTGCATCCGCAGAATCACCACGATCATAGGTAAAACTCATTTGTTACAAGTAGGACTATGCCTAAGTGTAAGGAGCTACCAGAGTTAACACTTATGCCCCTATCACACTAATTAGCAAACTAAGCTAGTTCTCAGTGCGTTCTTGAAAATGTTGCCAAACGATCTCAAACTGTGTGCAAACGGAGGGACTAGTGGCAACTTTTTACAGTCTTTTTACGAACTTCTTGGACAGGGTCGGACAGGAAGAGTGCTCCAGAACTTTGAGACATTATTTGGCCAACATGACACGTTCTAGCCCGTTTTACGATTTTTTAGGACGGGACAGGATGTTTTGAGAACTACTTCAGTGTGACAGTACTTTAGATAACGAAGGAAACTGTTCATACTCACAGAATACTTTTAGGGGGCGATACCGTTTGTGCAGATGTGGGTGTACTTGTCATCAGTGGCTCCACCTGTGTTTTGGCCAAACCGTGCACACCATCAGTGCCATCTTGCCCCTTCAAAAACATCTGATGTGAGAACAAAGACTCATCTGTCAAAGACATACTGCGTTTTTTCCTCCGATAGTCAATAGTAGCGTAAAGTGGTTCATCATTGTCATTTTCAACCAGGAGGCTATCTTTAGCATTCAATGTTGTTTCGTCGGCTTTTAAATCATCTATCGGAATATTCAATGTCTCTTCCTTTGCATAGAGATTAGGGAACGGGACATGCTCGTATGAGTCGCTCAATTTTTCACGCCGGATTTTCTGGGACATTTCTCGTTGTTTTCGTTCAATTTCTTGGCGGCGTTCACGGTCTTTTTCGAATTCTTCCTGTGTCTTCAGATGAAAGTTGCCACGATGATCTGCAGTGGAAATGATACCGTAGAGGAAAAACCAACACATATACATGTGACCCTCCACAGCAAAACCAGGTGCATGTCGCTCAGAAGATGAGCCTAAATGAACTAAGATGACACCAAGAGAGAATGGAAGAAAAAGATTGTTTCAGATTTCATAACAGACAAACAATAGTCAAACTGACAAACATTTTGGCCTCAACCTGCCAAGCTAAAAGCGACATGTGCCTGGTTTTGCTGTGGAAGGTCACATATGCACAAAATCCAAGTGGATGCCATAGAAAGAGCAAAAAGCTTGAAAGAACAGCAACAATCAAAACACTGCCTACGTGAATTTTCAGTCTTACCTGGTATAGATGCCATCAATGTCTTTCTTGGTGGCCCATAGTCAGGCTTACCACGACTCATGATAACGGCAGACAGTTCCGACATCCTTGCAGCCAGTTCCTCATAAGCCCTCATCTCCTGATGGGACACCATACTATCAAAGCGACCCAGGTCTGTTGGGCTTATCACTTCCCTGAAATATGACACGTCCTTCCAATAACTTGCTATAAAGTGCCCTGTTATCACAACAAGAGGCCCATGAGCCTTGCACTCAGCTGACCTTTGTAGTGGCTTGGATCAAGACAGAACATCCAACTACCAAGGGTGAACCCAGAGGGCACAGTAACCAGTAGAAATAATCTATCTTTTGATGACCATCAAGTAAATCTCTATTATTGCCAAAAATAGGGGGGTTGAGATAAGCAACTTATCACGGATCCTTACACGCATACGGATCGAAATGTACACAAAATTTGTCCTCGTACAGAATTCTATCCGTATACGTGTAAGGATCCGTGATAAGTCACTGATCTCAACCTCCCTAATACCTGGCCACCCACATGTCAATTTAAAGCCCTTCACAGAAGCATTTAAACTCTGGCCTATGGGTATTTACAAGAGAAAAAGATGGTGTACTTCCCAAATGTTTTCTTACCTTATTTCTCGCAGCAGCAGCATCTTCTCTGGCTTATCCAGAATGGCCATAAGGGGCGCCACTAGTGCTTCTACATTGTCCGTATCATGATACTGAAAATATGTGTATAAACAACAGTGGTGGATCCAAGGGGGGCGTGCCCGGCGCAGGCCCCCCTGTTCAGCTGCCGAGCAGCAAAATTTTGGAAGGCATATCCTTCAGACCCCTGATTTTCAGTAAAAAGAAAGTTCAATTCGGCCTGCCCAGGTGCCAGGAAATCGTGTTTCCAGCACTTTTACCAAAAAATTTTTCCGGGGGGCAGCCCCTCCGCCGCCAGGGCTTCATGCCTTTGGCACTCAGCCCATTTCACGCCCCCCCCCCCCTTCAGCAACTCTTGGATCCGCCACTGAACAACAACAGTAACACTGCAGAGTTGACATTCGTCTTATAATAAATTGTCTACTCCTGCTCATAGTGAAACGAGATTGGCTAAAGAAGACTATTCTTTGTATCTGATTTTTCCATCAGGGCTGAAGCCATAGCATAATTGGCCCTGGTAAGTACGGAGGAGGCCATCACCAGCTACTCATGTTCCTCACTTGGATGGGGTCTCTCACTTGCCCTTGCAAAGGCACAAGTTACAAGGCATCACGGCTTGACTGCCCCATGCAACGGACTGAAGAGCCAGGGATGATTAATCCCATATGGCCTGGGATTCGAACCCGGGACCTGCCGCTTGCTAAGCGGACGTGATAACCAGTAGGCTATCAGGGCTCCTATAGAGGCTTTGCAATGACGTCATCCTGGTGGCCATTCTGGAGGACACAGGGCGCCGAGGTGTGAGCCGACCGTGATGTGACTTGCGTGAAGTAACATCATTGCGGCGCCTCTGCAGCATGTGTCCTCCAGCATGGGGCCTTGTGACGTCATATGCAAAACCTCTATTTCTTTGGCCCATTCATTCCTGACTCACTTCATCAGCACGGGGTAGCGATCAGCCTCAAATAGTTAAGCAAATGAATTCAACCTACCTGTTTTATATGTCTCATCACAGCATTTGTCTCATCGTCATTGAGCAGTTTCTTTGCAAGTTCCAACACCATAGCCAGGGCTGGATGCTGAGAGGTTCCACCTAACATTATCTGTGTCCCAGCCCCGTATTCAAAGCTGCCTTTCTGACGCCAATATGCACTTTTCCCACTGCTGAGGGAGCCACCTATGTCTGAAGAGAACATATTTAGGTGTAGGCATGGGTAGATGAGTAGGCTGGTTAGAGGACAATTCGTCCCTGGACAATTGGTCCCTGGACAATTGGTCCCCAGACAATTGGTTCCCAGACAATTCATTCCTTAGGACATTTCATCCCTGGACAATTCGTCCCCAGACAATTTGTCCCGGGACAATTCTGGGACGAATTGTCATATGGGGATGAGATGTCCAGGGACAAAATGTCTGGGAACAAATTGTCCATTTGGACAAATTGTCCGGGGACGAGTTGTCCGGGGACAAATTGTCCTAGAGTCGAGTAGGGTATGGCATCTGGGGTAGGTAAACATGGTTAGCCTAACGGTAATGGGTATGGGTATGGGTATGGGTACAAGTGCAGTTTTGAGTACAGGATCTAGTTCGACAGGCACATCCCCAAGCCCCAGGCACCGAAACGGTTACAGTGTTTCATTCAGTCAAGAATACTGGCCATTGACCTTGACCTTGCCCTTACCATCATCAGCCTTCTTCCCACTGCTATCACTACTGCTTGACTTACGGGACTTATTGTCCTCGTCCTTCGCTTTTTTCCTGATGCTGAAGCCACCAAGCTTCTTCTTGGTTTTTCCTTCTGAAAATATTAAACAACGATAATAATTAGATATTCAGACAAAAAGCCTCAGCAATGGCCAGATGTCCCTGATTTTTGGTGAACATCCATATACATGCTATGCTAGAACATCACAGGTAATGTTGGAATATAAATGTACATTTTGGAACATACATGTACATAATAACAACACACAGCCCTCCCTTAAACGAAATCTCACCTGAAGTTTTCTCTTTTTCTTTTTTATTAAACGACTTCTTTCTAAACAACATCTCCTTGAATGTTTTTGACCGTTTGACTTTTTTGTCACCTTTGCTTACTTCATTCTTCTCCTCCAGCTCATCATCATGTCCAGGCAGTGGAACTGAAAAAATATTCAAGTTTTCATCACTGCACTTAATTCTTTCCCAACGGGAGATAACGCTTAGACGCGTGCAGTGTAACTTTGTCAAAAGCATGGTGGAAGTGTGTGCATTTAGGTAAGTTACACGTGTCTTATTCATAAACATCCTTTATGAATTTGGCCCAAAATGTTTAGTTAGACCCTCCACCATTCAGTTTTCCAATCGAAACCATGGACAACAAAAGCAAAAGGATACCACACTGAACACTCTCTACTGCAGTACAGGCTAAAAGAATGTCATCACCAAATGAAACAGAAATACAAGAACAATACAACAAAGTGAACTATTCAACCCAGGAGCACCAAAACTAAAACCCAGCTAAATATTTATCACTGATAACAACCGTCATCAACTTCACACTGTGGGGGAAAGGACCTGAAATCAATCAACGGAGTGTACAAAACATAAAACAACAGGCAGGAGGAGTATACCTGTTTTCCATTTGTAATGCATCTCTGAAAATGATCAATAGTTATTTAACTATGGATGAGTGAACTCTGTATCATTGAAGGTGCACATTGAAGCCATTGCATTATGTATGATGTACCTTCATCCATGACCAGAGCACCTTCGACTATACATGTATAGATACTTGATTTTTAAAACATCTATGGAGAGACTTCTTGAATATTGTGAAGCTCTTCAACTACTGCATATAATACTGGAAGTGTTGGATACCAAGTTTCAAAAACTACCATTACCACACTTGTCATTCTCCTATACATTCAGTTCACTCTCAGTTTACCTTGTTCATTTCAATGGCAAGTTGCACTCACTGAAAGTATTTCAGCAGCAGCAGCTAAAAATAGCAGGTACTTGGATGGTAATCTTGGCAACAGTTTGACAGCCACAGAATATCATGTTACACACTTCTTACACAATGATTCAGTTGGTGGTGGTTCTTTTTCCGCTTTCAACATAATGGCAACTTCCCAAGCAATGAAATCATGCACAATATGCCATGTGTGGTGTGTGCATTTATTTGTGGTGGGGAAATTCTTCAGTTTACCATGATTACCTCATGAAGCACCAAGGGTTACATCGCTACAGGTATGCCTTTGGTCTCTGCTCTCTGAGTGGAGCGTAGTCAGAAGGCAAAGTGACCTGAACCCTTGAAATTTCAAGATGCATGACGAGCACTGGGTTAAAGGGGCACGATATTGCCACTTTTTGTCGACGGCCGGCGCCATTGGCAGTGATGGCATCATTCTCCACCATAGTTTTGCCGTTCGCCCCAGTGCTGGAGAATGTGTGATTACAATACAATGGGTGATTTCAAAGTTGGTTTTAATACCGGTTTTACAATGCTTTAATGCATTGTAAAACCGGTGTTAAAACCAACTTTGAAATCACCCATTGTATAGGTTGATACCCTAGGAATGAGAGTTAGTCTACATGGGGGCGAGGTTGGTAAGTGGCAGTTTAACAAAATTGTCAATAGAGGTCTCCCTTAAGAGGGGCATGTTTGGCACATGATAGGAAAGGAATACAGGGCCCCTTTAAGAAAGAATTTCACTTTATGTCGCCATATAAGTCACATGATCAGCTTACCTTGCAGATGATTCATCTGTGCTTTTTGATCATCAAGATTGGATGGCAAAGACGATGTCAACAAACTGTTCACCTCAGGCTCAATGAGACTATCACCGAGGGTTTTCCCACTTTCCAAAAACGATCTCTCCACCGAATCACCAAGGGCATTATCTACCGATGACCGGAGAGAGTCGACTGATACTGGTTCTGTTTGAGTCGGTAACTCCATGGAACCACCGACATCAACTGACGCCCGCCGATTCACAACCATAGAAATATTCGACTTTGACGGCAGTTGATTCACATCGCTGATATCTATCGAATGTGAGCGGTTTCTGATCTTCCCAGCAGGTGGCAGTGTCCCGTCCATGCCAGGTGGCAATGTTGTGTTATTATTATTTGTATGAATTTCATCTGAGATTTTCTCATTTTCTATCGAGAGTTCAGCTGCGAGGGCTAACGTTGCCTTATCATGGAAGACTTGTTCTGTTTGGATTGCCGTGTCCATTGGTTGGTTTCCAGGTGTTGTCTGCGTAAACACCTCCACGCGTGATTCCATCGGGAACTCCGTCAGGGTGCTCTGCGAGGTGTGGTGGTTGTCGACAAATTTGTTCCCCATGAGAAGCTGTGTAGGTGGCGCCGTTGAGGGACCTGAAATGACAATGAGATATGAAAACTGGAAATTTATCAAAATGTTGCATATCCTACAGTGTAATGGGAGACTTTACTGTCGTTAGAGGTTGCCAGTTAGCGGTCCTCAAATGTCACAAAATCTGACATTACAGGTGTAAGCCACGGCTTCGTGTCATTATGGATGACGTTGTGGCATGCCCTTATGACATCAAATTTCGTGACATTCTGGGACTGCTAACTGGGTGCTACATGTACCGGTACAGTCTCAAAACAATTGAGTCATAGAAGAAATGATTATCAATTAACATATTATTTTATATCATGACAAGTAGTTACTAGTGAAACGCTTGATTCCTCGCACTCTTCTTTGCCAGACTCATCAAACTTAAGGCAAAATTACCTCAATGCAAAATTCAGATCAGGAAGATATGAAACTGAAGCAGAAGCCATGAGTGGGAAGCAAAGGTAACAGAGCAGGTAAGAGACACTAAGATCACAAGATACCGGTATTTACTCTTACGATGAAGAGATAGGAACAAAAGTTTGTTCTCCATCCGTCTAAAAGAAAGACAACACCACAACACACTCCACCATTCAAATAGACTGATGCTTGCTACTCTGAGACCTAAGGCCTGCTTTCCATTGGAAACGCTCGAAAGCATTGTTTTTTTCGCATCGTGACCAACGAAGTGGAAACAAACAATGCTTTCGAGCGTTTCCACGCACAGAAACGCGCCAATGGAAAGCAGGCCTAACAACACTATCGTACTACAAAATCTGCCAACCTCTAGCCAGAATTCTGGGAGAAAGGGAAGGAAAAGCAGAACTTAACGACAAAGAGATCATAACTGAGAAATCAAACTTCACCTTTCTTTGATCTAGGCTGGTAGCGTTTCTTACCCACAATACCTTTGGTAGAGAATACACCATTATGAGACATGACCAGCAAAGGAGGAAGACACCCAATGGAGCTTGTGTAGTATGTACCGGCAACAAGTAATTGTGAAAAAAACAGAATCAGGCAACTGAGATTTAAAAATCTTGAACAGGTCCTTCATCAGTTGAAGGTTTCGCAAATTGGCGTTACTTTTTTTATGTAGAATGGTTAGGACTGATGTTTGTATTTTCATGAATTACTCCATCACCAAGTCTACCAGCTTCAGTCCTTACACCTCCCAACACCAACAAAAGGTAGACATACCAGATTTTGCATAGCGGCGAGGATTATTCTTATACCGTGGGTAGTTTCCTTCAGGAAAAAGCCAAAACAAGATCATGAAACTATTGATACGGTACTGAATCCATTCATACGAATGAGACTCAGGACTATGTCTCATGGTTCCCAGACCGAGTCATTCACTACTGTTTCCCTTACTTAGGCTCAAAATGGAATCTATCTTTTCAGCATTGGAGCTAAATGTTCCTATTTGGTTACACTGGGTTTCGCCAAAGAAATTTGAAGTGGTGAAGGCCGAGGCCAGTATCATTCATCAATGCCAAAATGTAAAGATCTTGCAATGACCTCTTCAGACCGAACTCGTCTGATTCTCATCGCAATAGGTGAAAGTGCAGCAAACTTACGTGGTCTCTTCAGCATGTCTCCTTCAACCCAGTTGTACTGTGCGTACATAAGCTTGTACATCGGGTATCGACCAACTTCCTGCAAGGAATTGGAATCAAATTACAACTGCAGCAAGTGGGTGCAGGGGGTAAGAGAAGACACCTCCCAAAGGGAACTGGCACAACTCTGCACACATGAAAAGAGTAGAATACAATCAACATGAAATACCATCAGCAAATTATGCTTTATCAAAAGGACATTTTACTTACCCGGACCGTGAGCATTAGTTGTTTCTGAGTCTTCAAGTAGTCCACGGCGTCGGCATGAGAGATGTCTTCAAAGCTTTGTCCGTTAACATCCACAATCTGGTCACCGATTCGGATGCCTTTCTGCTGAGCAAGACCACCTTCATCAATTCTGAAATTGTTGTGGATGAAAACTGAAGAGGCAAGTATGCCATTCCAAAAGGGATGAGAGAGAGGGGTTGTCCTTTTGTCTTCATCGCAAGCAGTGTGACCAAATGAAGGGAACCTAATAAATGTGTCCCTTTAACGTCAGATCAGTTAACTTCAGACGTCTGT
This sequence comes from Notospermus geniculatus, assembly GCA_002633025.1. Taxonomy (NCBI): domain Eukaryota; kingdom Metazoa; phylum Nemertea; class Pilidiophora; order Heteronemertea; family Lineidae; genus Notospermus; species Notospermus geniculatus. The sequence goes on from NMRB01003003.1 coordinate 12,576, forward strand.
CGCATGGGACACTAAAGCCGTGGTGCCTTGTACCTTGTTTCTTTGCAAGGGCAAGTAAAAGACCTCATCCAAGTGAGGAACATGAGTAGCTTGAGACGGCCTCTTCCATACAATACCAGGGCCAATAATGCTATGGCTTTGGCCCTGGTAGAAACATATACAATAAATCGGAAAGTCGTCTCCGAATATTTCGCAAATTTTCGACCCCAATCGGGGTCTTTCTCAGGCGCTATGTAGAAGAGATCCCAGAGGTGAATGGTAGAAACATATAAATACCATATAAATACAATACTTCAGATCAGTTGCTGCAATGCTAACAACTGAACTTTTTTCTTCAGCTGAAAAAGCCAGGGGGCGTGGTTGGTTATTGATAATACCATTCTTTGAACTTACAAGGAATTGTTCTCCAAAACCATGAACTAATCTTCCAAACCTCAAGAGAACCCCCTAAGCATTGACCGGGAAGAAGTAGGCCTACTTTTTCTCCTGGATAGGTTTCATCCTTACTTTGAAACATAAATTCCGAGGCCATATTCACTCCCTCCTCTTATATTGAACCCAAGGAAATCATCTTCAGAGTTTATGGACAGGTTAACTCTCCGTTCTGTCAGGCCATTCAGCATGGGCATCCCACTGGAGAATCCATGATTAAATGTATCATCGAACAGTCCCTCGATGATGGAGTCGTTGGAGGTGTTGTACCTGGAAGCACATTTAATGAAAATTTATATTACATTAGGGGATGTCTTGAGCCCCGTTTCCACTATAGCAATCTCGTACCCAGAGATCCGTTACGCTCGGGCCGAGGTTGTAGGTCGCTCCACTACTCTGGAGACAGCTGACTATTTCATGCCTAAAGTGTGATTTGTGGCATCGTGCGATTTTAGATTGTCAATCTCCAGAGATTAGTGGAGCGACCTACAACCTCGGCCCAAGCATAACGAACCTCTGGGTACAAGACTGCCACTATAGCAGTTTCCACAGCATTTGCAGTTGTTTTCACAGGCATTGGGATAACTACGGTAACACAACATGTGTTGTTGAACCCTGTGAAAACCGCACTGCTCGCCAGAATCCACTGCAGTCGAAACAGGGCTTTAGGCCAGTTTGATAGATGGGGTGACAGCATGAGTTGAGACTGACCACTCACCAAAAACAATAACTACTTCGGGCAACCTGTCTCTCTTGCACGCGGATGTGTGCAATCTAAGGCATGACCTAGGGTAATTACTTGGGGCACTGACAAGGCCAATGGGGGAAAAGATCCCCAGCATCGGGGAAAAGACCCCCGCTACAACGATGCTAAGTTGATGTTTTAGCTTTGGTTTTTAATTGTCATTGGCTTGGAGACTTTGTCTACCTACTGAAGCAGACATAATCAATATGTTGGAAATGGACATTTGTAAATTGTGTGTACATCCAAGTACTTGACAGATGCATAAACTAGTGCATTGAACTTGTAAATAATTGAAAATGATGCATAAACATCGACTTATTCTCTATTAGCGTCACCATTCGCATGTCATTCGGTTGTATAAATGATGAGCATTGATTTCAGGGAGGATACTTTTGTACACGACTATGACGTCTGTTGAGATGGTGGGTAAGGCCCCATTGTTCAGTGATCACAAGCTGTGCATCTTGTGTGTCAGCTTGGTTGCTGGCTTGGTCACTTCGATCAACCAGCATCTTAGAATCTGTTACCAGGTTTAATGAGTCACAGTAGCTGCACTTCCACTGCAGAATAACCCGGTGTCTGTCCGGGCTTATTCTTGATTCCATTACAGATGTCCGGGTTTAATAAGCCCGGTGTTCAATGAGACCAGTCTATAAACTCAGATAACGTAGCTGGATGCTCCTAATCTAAATTAGAACTGGACTGACACCAGTGTTTTCTGCAGTGGAATGCCAATAAGACCGGATTTTCGTAGTACTAGGTTTCAGGGACAAATGGCTTAGGATCGCTTGCAACATTACACATACTCAAAAGTGTCAGAACAATATACATGGTTGACTCCACATATCGCCATCTGTAGCCTATTACACCTCAAATCCTAGGAAGCACAAACAGTGAAAAACTCCTGACTTATTTATACACGGACAGCCACCAAACCAGGTTTAAAAGCTAATGGAAGTGGAACTTATGTCAGGCAGTTAACTGACTGAAAACTCTCCTATCGCTCGACAGATTTTTACTGTTTTGTTCACGCAGGACTTTGGAAGTCAAGTTGTTGCTAGAAGAAACCAGAGCCCCATCGCAAACATCCAGAGTCCACCTACTCACCATGATACTCTCTCCTTACTGTACTTGACCCCTGGCACTTTCCCTGTCCGCCGGATAACAATCCGTAACTTATTACTCCCTGCGAACACCTTGATGGCGCCACTAGACGCTATGTTGTCAAAGCTGACGCTGTTTACTTCTACGATGTTGTCACCTGGTTCAAGGCCAGCTTGATCTGGAAGAGAAATATTATATCATCATCACCATTTCCAGTATCTCTCCGGTTCCAAGGCATTTCTGAGCTTATAAAAAGCTTTCCATACAGAAAACACCCACCAATGGGGAGCCCGCACACTAACTTCATGACATGGCGCTGTGAGCAGTTGTACCAAAGTCTCTTTCTTCTAACATTATTTCCATTTATTTCTGGCGTGAAAATAAATCATTTGTGTTGGTCACCCAACAGTAAAACTTACATCAACGTGTAGCAGATGAAATTTTCTTTTAATCTCATTCATTTTTTCCTTAAAATGAAGCGATACAATGGCGATAATTGAAAAGTGACGTTTTTGTGTCTCATTATTCCTGTGGAAAATGTACAGAAAAGTTTTTCATGACGCAACGTCAACACCTAAAATGACGTCAATGACATCGTTTTGGTACAACCGCTCGCAGCGCAACCTGTTGGGATAAACCGCCGGGCGGGTTCCCCATTCTTATGTTCACAGGGCATGTTCAAACCCTCTTAAGACAAGTTGTGGACATCTCCTAACCATATGGAACCACCTTTCCATTCCCTTTAACACCTACCAGCAAGTGTACCTTCCTCGACATCGCTGACATAGATCCCCAGGCCATGTTCCTTCCCTCCTCGAATGCTCAGTCCAAGTTCTACATCATTTTCTTTGTTTATGGCAATGACCTTGAACAACCCTGGGTCCTCCCTCAATGTTATTGTTTGACCTTGCAAGGCGGGCAAGGAAGCTGGAATGAAGGTCATTGACAATGAAGAAAAGACTGGGATTGCGACACTAAATGAACATCAATGGAACAAGTCGGTATTAAGTCGTTTTATTTACCGTAATTTCTCAAGTAGGGTCTGTCGCACCAGGCACTACTAACCCTCCCCCCTGAGCCAGTTACTTCGGGAAGTATCCCAGCGTCAAACACGACGGCGTTCTTTTATTGGCCTCCAATGCCCATGTCTGAATAAGCGCCAGTGCCTGGCCGGTGTAAGTAACTCAACATGCTAAAAGAGTGGCGAAGTGAACGGGTTGGAAACATTATTCACACATCTAAGATTCTGAGTTTGATCCCTCATCAGATGACCCATTCTTCATGGGATATAGAGGCCAACTCTCTTTGACAGTGCAGGTTTTCTAGTTTTTTCCCTGATATTTATTAGATCTCTAGACATGTACGTATTTGTCTAGAGATCTAATCACGTACATGTCTAGAGATCTAATCATGTTCAGCTCTTGATTCATGCTCTTGTTCAGTCGGACATTTCATTAGATTCACCTACAGCAGACACAGCAAAACTGGGAGTAAGCACTGTGCAAGATGCAAGACTGCTACAGTACAATAGATTGTCATTGGTAGGTGGCATTTCAAGAAGCACAAATGGTCTTTACTATGCAATCACATATCGGACCAAAATGGTATCGAAGTGACTCACATAAGTTCACCTACTCATGACAATTGACTTAATAACTTCGGAGGAAGCAAAAACACGCTATGATGTATCGATGGGATGAAAATGCCAGGGGAGTGGTTGATAGTACACTTGGACAACACAGGGTTGAAAAGCTATTGTGCTATTTTTTGATTTTGTCGTATTCGCCTTTGGCTGCAAGGATTCTTTGATCTTCATGACAAATCTTACAACATTCTTCAAATTTTCATAAGGCCTAAAAAAAAAAAAGGTGTGGTTCCGGTAACGAGGTCTCCTTCAGTAAGGGTCGGTCGGGAGGGATTTTTTTTTATTTTGCTCTGCTTTTTTACTCCTGACCTTAGCATTTTATATTGCATGTAGGTGTAAATACCACTTTCTGGTGGAGGCCATATACATGATATATATCAAACTGAATGCTACCACTGAGGTTGACAAGAAACACCTTCAGTTCTTCTCGGACATCGTCGGAAGAGTTCGTCAGTAGGTTATTTATAGCACAGAGAGCACATGGGTTTTGTTTATGGTCGAAAATGGTCAATAAAAAAAGTTGAGTAGGGAATTTTGGGGGCAAAAATTAGGGTCGGTCGGGTTACCGGAACCACACCTTTTTTTTTTT
>NMRB01003003.1:22106-76860 GCA_002633025.1 Notospermus geniculatus
TGTACCTTGACTGGATACACCCACCATACAAATTTCATGAAGTTTCGATGACCAGTTCAGGAGTAATCGCAAATTTTGTGTTTTCACTATGTGCCCCCTGGTGGCCAAAGTATGAATCAGATCCGGCCGATTTTCAATAGCGAGAAGCGTCATGTCATGAGGTATCACCATACAAAATTTGAGACTAAAATTCCAAAGCATTCTCAAGTTAGAGCGTTCACGTCGTTGACCAATCAGATTTCAGCTCTTGACCTGTGCGACCTTGAAATGTAGGTCAAATCAAAAACCCGTCTGATATGTTGTGTACCTTGACTGGATACACCCACCATACAAATTTCATGAAGTTTCGATGACCAGTTCAGGAGTAATCGCAAATTTTGTGTTTTCACTATGTGCCCCCTGGTGGCCAAAGTATGAATCAGATCCGGCCGATTTTCAATAGCGAGAAGCGTCATGTCATGAGGTATCACCATACAAAATTTGAGATGAAAATTCCGAAGCATTCTCAAGTTAGAGCGTTCACGTCGTTTGCGTGACGACGACGACGACGGACGACGACAGACGACGACGGACGACGACAGACGACGCACAGACAGCCGCCAGCGTGATGACAATACCCCGAAGACCCTGATGGGCCTCGGGGTGAAAAACGGTAAAAAAAGGTCTTCTGCCACACACACACACACACACACACACACACACACACCCGAAAGGTTTTTGGCCCCCCCCCAGGACCAAAAAGCTAAATACGGCCCTGGACCCTTTCATAACAGCAGAGATGACACACAATTGAATGATTCTTCAATGAATCTTATAACACTGGCAGTCATACCCCTGGTCATACCATATAAATTGAACACACAACTGATGATATATAGGAAGTCAACTTCCAAAATTTCGCAATACATTTAAGTAACTTCTTGTAGCATACTTACAAGATGCATTGTAGGAAGAATCAAACGGAATGAAAGATCCACTTGGAACAGGCCTCACAGTCCAATGTCTGCATCAGCATACATCCAGGTACATTGTATATCCTCAGAAAGTCCACGTTAAAGAAATCCACTCGTCAGCTCATCACACCATTCATTCTCACAGAAACTGTTACTGTTTCATCCCAGGCGACCATAGGTATCCCATGCAAGCGTATCAAAGTATGCTCGGTACTCCTACAATAAAACAAGTGAGAATAATAGCAAAGCCAATTGATTTTTCTGTCATATACAATTAATGCACTGGGTCAGGCGGGTCCATATGTAAGTGATGTTTTCATATCAGTTGTAACAGGGAAATAGAGAACCTACTTAAAAATTCATCACATTCGTTTCACTCCCTGTGTTTTAACACATAATACAATAGACCGGTCTCTCAAATTTTGAACAGTCTCAAATAATACATTTCCACTGGGTTCGCTCTCGAAGACCCTTGAGTTAGCACTTCAAACACATGGATAATAATGGGCTAGGCTATTAGGCTGCCACTACATAGGTCTGTTTTAGCCAACTCTAAACATGCTCCATGGCTCAAGGGACAAGCCAAAGCCTATTAGAACTTGCAATAGGGCCTAACCATTCTAAAGAATTTCCTAATATTTCATTATTCTTTAGTAAGGAATTGGATTAAGGAGATAACAAGAATGACAAATTATTGACCTGTGTTGAGTAATTTTAAAAAATCTAGCTTATTTGTGAACTCTTGATTTACCTTTTTTATGGTAATTCTGAATGATGTCCGTGACATCTGCAGGGCCTATTCGAAGGTTATAGAATCATGATGACCCTTTGAGGGTGACTGCATGGTTTAACAAAATAATGAATGCCAAATAAAAGAAATCAGAATAACACAAATTTACGGTTAATGAGGCAAATTAAAAACACATCAAGACCACAAACAGATGAAAATATTTACTCAAAAGATACAACACCAAGATTGGTCCCTTTCTAAATATGTCAAGGAATCCAGGTTTGTTTTTGAGACCCTCTTATGTGTGAAGACCTACAGGCAATATCTCCAAGACATTCAACTATGGTAGGCCTACTTGTAGTTGCTCAGGTAGTACAAACGACTGTTCGTAATGCCTATAAGTCCCCCTTCCCTGATGCCAACACATATATTACAAAATGAGAAATAACGACTCAGCTCCCACTATAGATAGAAGATCGTGTGTCTCAAAGGATTACGCATACAATAAAATACAATGTACTTACCCTTATTTAAAAGACCACTTTACAATCCTAAAGTCAGAATGCAAGAACATAGTCCATTTGAACAAACAGAAGTTAGATATGCAACACGTTTTAATATTCCATGCACAGGCCTGTAATATTGTACCATCGGCCTCACAAGACTGCCCTGCCAACTGGGGGCAGTCCAATGAACTGTAAGGGAACCGTTAGGTAGTTAGTTTTTCACACCATGAGAGTTGTCTATCACACAGTACCAGGAATAGACCTGGCTTAGTTGCCAGGGACAATGCCCCACATGCAAAGGAAAATGGAAAATGATAAACGAGCTTTCAGAAAAATGATTTATTCTAAGAATTATGCTGAATAACACACATTCATAATTCAATAGTAAAGAAGTTCAGAAGTTTTCCTATCACAGAGTGAGATGAACTGGGTAGTCTCGGCACAAAATTTCTCTCCAAATGCCAACTAGTTTGAGTCAAAGAGACACTCAGCACACTGGTATTTGCGATCATCCAAGCTGAAGTTCAATCTGAAACCGAAATACATTTGGATCATTATGAAAAGGCCAAGGCACGATAGACCTTTCCAACAAAGATGGTGGCCTACTCGTTCTCCCACATGACGTAGTGGCCATTCAGTGTCCAAGTATGATACACTACAAAAACGCATCGTCTCCGACAATTATTTTAGCTAAAGTTTTGTGCCCATGGCCCGCTTGACCAGCTTACCGTATTTTTCGGACTATAAGGCGCGGCTTTTTTTCATGAAGAAGGGTCTAAAATTGGGGGTGCGCCTTATAGGGAGGTGCGCCTTATCTGCAGATAGAGTCCAAAAATTTGATCAGAAGTGTCACAACAAGCTAATTAGCTTGTCACAACAAGCTAATTAATCATACAACCAGGTCAGTTTGATGCATAACATTGCTGTGGTTCACCTGATGACTGCGTCTTATAGGGAGGTGCGTCTTATAGGGCAGTGCGTCTTATGTATGGATTTCGTCAAGGGTTTAGGGTGAAATTAGGGGGTGCGCCTTATAGTCAGGTGCGCCCTATAGTCGCGAAAATACGGTAGTTTGCCAGCAGCCATAGCTTCTGATGTCATACGGTGAGAACTGTCTTTGTTGGAAAAGTCTATAGAAGCTTTATGACCGACAAGGCTCCATGCAAATTTTTAATAATGTCCAGAAACGGCACTCATGCACTGTCCATTGCATGCATTTGGTCCACTTTTTGGATGATGACCTTAGTTTTGTGTACAAGAATGCAATTCAATTCTTTGTACAATGTAATCTTGCTGTGATGTATTTTACTTGATTGCCGACTTCCACAGGCACAAAGCATTTTAAAGAGCATTCTTACCAGGTTCCCAGTGCAGCAACACTGGCATGGCATCAACAGTCATTTGGCTTGATTGATACGTCACAGTAACCTCTAGTGCACCGGGCATGGACTCATGACAAGGGGAGTCAAGCAGAAACTCGTCAGGCATTGACATGAACCTGAAGAAACACAGAATCTCAATCAGTCCAAAAATATCAAAGTGTAGTACTGGTATCTGTCTAGTTTCCCATTTTTTTACGTATCCTCATGTTCTGGTTGAAGTTACCAGTATTAAATGTACATTTGTGGGTAAAAATATTACAGCATGGTAGCAGTTATTTTTAAATGTTATCATGACCAATTTAGACACAACAAGGTCAGTGATTATAGGTGTTTACAAACACTCTGATTATGGACAGTGACTGTGGTAAATGCAATCCATGACAGCACCAAGGAGTCTCAAAACATGCTACATGTGATTTAGGGAAAGGGACTGGTCTACTCTCCCCTTGTGTTGCTGTCGAAGAAGAATCAGTGAGTTCAGGCCTTCTGATTTGAGGCGAGTGAAAAAGTGCATGCGCCTCGCAAACAATAGAATTTCTATTGTTTGCGAGGCACATGCACTTTTTCGCTCGCCTCAAAACAGAAGGCCTGGAGTTGAGATACGAAGGAACAATGCAGACTTCAGAGGAATGATACAAATATGGCTCATTAACCAGGGGCCATCACGGGATGAATTTCGACTCAGGAAACCAAACGAGACGGTTAGTAACAGACATCAGATCTAAAGTCGACCCCAACAATGCGAACCCCAATACCGATGGAAATCATAACGACTGGTCCTGTACAGGACTCGCCTATCCAAGGACAAGACGTTCTCAAAACACTACGACAAATGACAAATATCTTCGAGGGGTATGTCATGGTTGTTATCCTCAGCTTTGGGATTTTCGGGAACGTGCTCTCATTCGTCATTTTTGTTCAGGCCAAACAAAAGGGGGAGACACCTGTGCAGTACCTGAGTATGCTTGCCCTTTCGGACCTGGGGGTCATCGTTTTTCATGGAGTTGTTTTCTGGGTCAGCGATGGGCTCCCTCATGTGGCCAATGGAATATCCTATAATATATTAAACACCAGCGCAACATGTAAGTTTGTGTACTTCGTAATACATGTTGCAGAGTGTGTTTCTGCATGGTTGATTGTGAGTTTCACCCTGGAAAGAGCATTTGTCGTGTGGTTCCCGTTACGCCGTGCAAGCATTACGTCACACAGTCGACATATCGTCATGATAGTAATCATGATAGCAGCAGTCGTACTGAGCATTCACCTTCTTTTTATTATTGACAAAAGCCCTCCAGGAGCTGTCCTATACTGTTCACGTACCATTGCGCCACTGCCGGCCACAATAATATTCCAATTCGAGACCGCAACCTACAATTATATTCCATGCACTTTCATATTTTTCGCAAATATCATGATTATCATCGGAATCGCACGATCACGAAAAACAATATCTGGGAAGGTTACACAGGGTGACAAAAGTCAAAAGGACAGTAAAATGATTACATCCCTTGTGGTAATTTCAACCCTTTATATAGTGTTTTTAATGCCAGCATCAACGACATGCCTATTTCCTCTCTGTAAGTGGTGAAATCGACATAAACCAAATAAGATTCCTTTTGCTGGTTTCCAAGTTTCTTTTTCAAATAAGCATGATGAACTACTGTTCTAATTTCATTATTTATGGTTTTACTCTTCCCTTTTATAGAAGAGCGATCATTAGGTCATTTGTGTTTCTTTGTCAGAAGGTCAAACAAGATAAAATCCATTCAAATATTCATTCTGTACAATCATGAGCATTGACACAGACAAAAGACAAAGTTGATCTCATTCTGAAATTAAAAGTGACTTAACTATGCAAGAGGCTGATACACATTCAAATCTACTTGAGATGTTCTGTTAACTCTTTCAGCCCTACTCTCCATTCCAGTTTCGATTGGCGCGAGGTTTATCAACGATAGCTCCGCAACGGCTTGGCCGATTTTGATGAAACATACGTCAATCGACTTGTCTTTCTTGGCGGTACAGCCATCATCACTGTCATTTTCCCAAAAAACGTGACAGAAAAAAGTTTTTTCACAAATCACAGTTCGTGTTTACGGCCGAAAAGGCGGCCATTTTGAAATGACGCAATGCATCGCGCACGTGTAAACTGCACTGAACAGCATAGCAAAATGAAATGGGTTTTGAGAAAGGGATCCGTTATGCAGGCCTTACGCGAAAAATGAAGATAGCAGAAAGATACCGGCAAGAAAGACAAGCTAATTGATGTACGGTATGTTGAATTTGACCCAGCCGTTGCGGAGATATCGGCTGAAAACCTCGCGCCACTGGGATTTGGAATGAACTGTAGGCGATTTTTTCGCCGCAACTCCCAGATCCTAGGTGACTTTCTGAAGAAAAAAAATATTTCAGGATTTTAAAAAAAAACTACTCACATAATCTTATATTGTAGAAAATTGGATTTAGGGTGGACGGATACACTTGTTCATAGGATTTGAGAATGATTTTGGTGAACGGATATATCCGTCCGTAGGGTTGAAAGAGTTAAAAGACAAAGTGAGCAGTCAGAGGACTTACTGATTCATAGCAAACGTTCAGTCATGTCATGTCTTTTGCTCCAAGTATGATTGACCGACCTGACAGAGACGCCACCCCTGGAATTATGACAATGCAAAATTACTCTCATCACGTATTTGCAGTGTATTTTTCCATCAGGACCAAGCCAAATTATTGACCCTGGTAAGTATGAAAGAGGGCTGGCATCCCAAGCTGCTTGCCCGCCTCTGAACACAACTATCACTCACTGGAAATATCAAAAGAAGCATCTCCTGAATTGGCGCCACTTTAGTTTGAGCCTACTGTCAGATAACCAAGACAAGATAAAATCACATTTTTCTGGAAACTGAAATCAAAAATCACATTTCATTCTAGAACCACAGTCGAATTCTCACCTGATGGCCAATATGATGGAACTTCCCAGAAATGAGAGCAGCAAATGCTTTCTTGCATGTCTTGAGGGCAAGGACATCTTCTTGATCTTTGGAAAGGATTTCTCCTTTTTGATTGATGACAAACGAGAATCTGAAATGAATATTTTTCAGAAAAAGTTGTGGACATTAGATAAGAAATGTACTCAAATGGCGTGTGAACATTTAAATGCCTACCAAGCGGATGTTAATTGTCTTTGAATTGAAGTCAATAGATAAATTCAGAACCCCTCTCGACCTCAAAGTAGCCCTAGGTAGGTAGGGGCCATACATCTTTATTCACTTCAAATTCAAGAAGGGAAAACTATAGGCCTATCCGGAAAGGCCTATCGCCAATTAGGCATAGGCCTACCCAGGCCACGCCCACACTGACATCATAGGCCTTATCGCACCTAGCACATGGCCAATCAGCATAAATCAGCGAAGCGGAAAGGGCCCAACCATCAGCGCCCCCGCAGTACATTCACAATGCATCGCCCTATGCATGGCGTGCATTTTTTGTCAACATTGGCGAATAAAAGTCACTTCCAAAAGCCTGATGTGCCTAAACTAACTAGCTACGTGGGCGGCGGTATAAAGTGATTCAAGTGGATCAATTATTGACCACTGATCGTCTTCGCGATCGCCAAAAATCGATGATTAGTCCATGTAAACAACGCCAAAACATTATCATATTATCGTGCAACCCCACGCTGATTGGTCAATAACTGACACGTGAGGGCCACCATGATGATAACATCATGACATGTGCTAATCTTTTGGAATTAACCCTTTGAACCCTACGCGCCGATTTTTCGGCTTGAATACCCTCGCCATAAAAACACCGACGAGCCGGTTTTTCGGCTTCCACGTGTTCTTGTTTACAAGCCTTGATTTCTTGGCAACAAGCTGACCAATCAGCGTTAGCCTTGCATCAGACCACGGCAGGAGCTCATGTTGTCAGTTCCTCGCCAGGTTTTTCAAGTTTTGATGCTGCTTTCGATCGAAATTTCGTGGATTTTGTGCCGATTTTTTTTGGCGGGAGTTTTTTCTTCAGTATTTTTTGGATACAGACTTCATGATGATGACTTTGAGGAGGATTTAGACAGTGATAACTACGGTAATTTCGATGATTTCGACTCGGAAAGTCAGGTAAGCATTGTCATTGATCACGGGGCAAGTGCTGACGATGATTCCGATGTTGTGCATGGCGGGAATTTTGAATTTTCTAAGGCGTATTTTTAAAAAATGGCCAGGGTATAGAGGTCGGGGTGCCTAAAAATGCCCAGGGTTCAAAGGGTTAACCATCGATTTTTTGCGATCGCGAGAACGATCGGTAGTCAATATTTTATCGATTTGAATCACTTCATAACGCCTCCCACGTAGCTAGTTAGTTTTGGCACATCCGGCTTTTGGAAGTTGCTTTTATTGGCCATTGTTTACAAAAAATGCAGGCCATGCACAGGGCGATGCATTGTGAATGTACTGCGGGGGCGCTGATGGTTGGGCCTTTTCCGCTTCGCTGATTTTATGCTGATTAGCCATGTGCTAGGTGCGATAAGGCCTATGACATGACACACGACCATGTATGGCTCTCCCAACCACAAGCAGACGATCAATGTAGCATGGGAACGAGGACGAAAACAGTACATATGTACACAACCGACTGTACATTGTATCCGATTATACGCACCCACGCATGCCAGCATGGAACGCGGGATCGAAACTGAAACACCGTGGATTAGGCCTAATTCGCAAACAAATCATGAACCAAACATGATCCCTGATCAATAATCTCTTCTGGCATCCTTGTGCTCCAAACTCCATGCCAAACACTGGATGCAGTCACGATAGCCGATGGTTCAGGAAAATGCGACAACTGACTTGTTTTTTGTGGCTTTGAAAGTTCCCGCCGACCAGTGAACCCCACTGCCATTAGGCTGGTTCCTATCATTGCCGCTCCGTTCCCGCGGCGCTAATGGTACTGTGGAGCGAGCGCCGCAGGAGTGGAGCGGCGAAGGCAGAAACCAGTCTAATACCGGTGTGGAAGGAATGGGAGTCCCAGGAATTCAGTAGCATCTGACCTCAACCTCTGTGCAAGTTCTAAAGAGGAGAAAAGCACAAAAATTGACACACAATATATGATAAATGAAAAGGCAATTTCCAGAGTGTTTGCGAATTTTCGACCCCAACCGGGGTCTTCTTCAGGCTGGAACTTTACAATCCGAAACTCTAGAACAGTCTGAGCTGAAACCCAAATGTAGATTAGAAGTATCCCATCCAAACAGGACGTGACAGCAATTAAGGAAAGAATACAAGCCCCAAAAAGTGGTTGCTCAACCTAACAGAAATGTAATTAGTGAATGTAAGGCTTGAATAGGCTGAAAGGAAGGGTGTATAATATACATTGTAGCTTGGAGGAATTAAACTAACAGTATAATCTTTCCTTAATTGCTGTCACGTCCTGTTTGGATGGGATACTTCTAATCTACATTTGGGTTTCAGCTCAGACTGTTCTAGAGTTTCGGATTGTAAAGTTCCAGCCTGAAGAAGACCCCGGTTGGGGTCGAAAATTCGCAAACACTCTGGAAATTGCCTTTTCATTTATCATGTGCAAGTTCTACATGTATAAAAATATTGAATCAAAAGCTGAATGCCAAATACAGCATTATTAGCTCTTTAGACAGGAGGAAACCGGAGTACCGGTACCTGGATAAAACCTGCGCTGTCAGTCTTCCTCTCCTTCACATAAGGCCACTGCAATTTTTTTATCTGTTTAATAGCAGGCAAGCCGACAATGTATTTGCCATTTTTGGAATAAAAATAAAAATGAATTTTTCATATTTTTTATTTTCAAATTCCCCTTCGAAATGCCAGAGGCAGAGTGGAGACCAGAAAAATTATAGGCCTTTATCAGACAAACTTATGTTCCAAGTTCAAATACATCATTTATCTTTGAATATTTCATGCATGTTTGTTTGATTTTACTTTTATTTTTCCCTCCTACAATTCATTATCATTGAAACATGCTCTGAAGACAAAAAAGGTATCTTAGCCAACTTTTATTTTTATTTTTTTCCTCCCACCTACAACTGATTTTTGAGGGTTTCGCCCGCTAAACATAATTACTGTAATAATTGCAGTAGCCTAAGTACCGAGTCTGACCAGGATCAAACCTGTAAGGCCACACTTTTTTTATTCTTTGGTTTACGGGCCCACCGACGTGGCAAAATGCCATTCCGAAAAAAAATAATATTGGGAAAATCAGTTTGTTTTATTTCCGTTTTTTTAATATTTTTATTATTCCGTCGTCCGTACCTGGGCTCAAAATCTTTGTGCCCGTAAACCAAAGGTTATAATAACCCTGGCCTAACCTCAGAGGTGACAGGCACCAACGTTTCCATTGCACCACTCTGACAGCCCGAGTTTCTGCAAGTTTGGTGGATATATCACATGTAAGTTCAATGTTTTGCATCAAAAAGCTGCATGGGATGACTCCGTGAGAAATAAATGGACAAAGCAATGGTCTCCATAACAATTTGTCTGAATTTTAATGAAACTTTTAATAAAATGTAATGATTGGTAACACTACATTGATAATAATCTATAGCCACACACCATGGTACGTAGTGCCACCCTAACAAGAACCGAGACACCTGTATGTACATGATACACAGCTGTTTAGGGTATTGTAAGGGTGAAAACCAGCCATTTTTGCATACTACAGGGTGTAGAAAAAAACAGACCTCTGTTAAGCCATACCATACATGTATATACTATTGAAGCTTGGTGATATATATCATTAACACTTTTCTAATGATATGATTTGCAAATTTCCCCTGATATCTGCTCGGAACAGGAGATCAACCAGTCAGTTTGACACTTTCCAAGACCCTTGGTTCATGAAACGTAACAGGGCCTTTCCATTTTCTAAGACTTGGTCAGACTTTTTCACACAACCTGTAGTTCGCTCAAAAGCTTTTTTAAGTCCTTTCACCCCGTCTCCAGAGATGAAATGGACGACTACACAATACATTACATTTGGCCTCAGAAAGCCAAGTAGCCAAAAATAAATGTGCATGAAATTGCAATACTTTCCAAGCAACCACATGCGCCTTTATTTCATAATTTCACAGGAATTCAAGCACTGCTGTTTTTTTTAAAAATTAGCTGAATGCCCTATTACCCCAGGTAACTGTAAGCCAACTTTCAAATTAAATTCTAGGGACAGGATATTTCTTAATATTGAAGATTATTTGAAAAATGATGGGTTACTTATGTTATAATTCATTTGAAATAGATATTGACTGTATGCTCCGACTAAATCTAGATTGAATTGTTATATGTACAAAAACTACATATATCTATTTACATGTACATACGAGGAATCTGACACCTATTGATATCTGAATTCATTAACCCTTTTCCGACTGAGGTCACTATATTTATCATATAATCTGACAGAGAAAGTACAATGTAAAGAAATGGCTTTGTAACAGGAGCAATTGTAGTTTTTATGCTTGTAAAAAATCTTGTTAGTATTGGCCAAAATAGCATCAGTCAAGAAAAAGGGTAATGTAAAGCATCATTGACTAAAGCTGACAGAAGAGGAACGAGTTTCATTGCTTCAACCTGTTGATACCACCTCTCAGAATATGTACTAGCTCGGCCAGATTTCTCAACTCCTGTGGCTTGTTTCCTGACAAGTAAATTGGCCAGTTCTGGAACTTATTCTAGAGGAGATACCTGATCGTATGACCGCAAGTTGACAGCAACAATAATAGTTCTTCAGCATAACAAAAGCAACATTGTAAAGCAGAAAATATTTCTGCTAACGACCAAAATGTCTCGTGCCAACAGAACTAGAAGTCAAACCTGCTGACAGATACAGCGCTTG
This sequence comes from Notospermus geniculatus, assembly GCA_002633025.1. Taxonomy (NCBI): domain Eukaryota; kingdom Metazoa; phylum Nemertea; class Pilidiophora; order Heteronemertea; family Lineidae; genus Notospermus; species Notospermus geniculatus. The sequence continues at coordinate 33,541 of NMRB01003003.1, forward strand.
AATGAGATCACCCCATTTTAAATCCTTTTCTACAGACAATGTTCCAAGGTATCCCAATGCATATTCCAGGAAATAACATGAAAACAGTAAAACACCCATCCTGCGCCAATGGCAATTGTGCTTAGTTGTCAACCCCCAAAGAACAGTTTCATATTCCAACACCCATCAAATCTCGAAGTCCCTCACACTGATTTGGTAAAGGGCCTGTCACACTGAAGTAGTTCTCAAAACGTCCTGCCCCGTTCTAAAAAAAATCGTAAAACAGGCTAGAACGTGTAACCCTCGGCAAAATAATGCCTCGATGTTCTGGAGCATCCTTCCCGTCTATGAAGTTCGTAAAAAGACTGTAAAAAGTTGCCACTACGTCCACTCCGTTCGCACACAGTTTGAGCCCGTTCGGCAAAATTTTCAAGAACGTACTGAGAACTAGCTCAGTGTGATTTGGGCATAAGCAATATATTTGCCAGCAGGATTTTAAATAGCGAACCGTTTTAAAGCAAATATTAATAAACTTTAGGGCAATAAATGATATCTGATACTTCAAAATGGCTTCATCTAGAACTCTGCTAATCCCCAGAATTCCTTGTTAGACTATACCCCACACATGCTGCCAACCAAAAAGTGCAGCAAAAATCCCATGACATCAACCATTTACATCAACAAGAGGAGACAAGAGTCGAAGAAGACACCTTGTCATTGCACTTTCTGTTTGATATATATTAGTGCTGTTCTCATTGGTGAAAATAGTGTCAAGTCGATTTCAATAGCAGAATATTAGTAACATTTTTAGAGATACCCTGTATAAAACATCATATTTGCAAATTATGCCACAAGCACTTGCTTGTTTCTACTAGCAATGATTAAAATTGATTTCTAAAGGATGGTCAGAAAGACACACCGCAATGGCTTCAATAATTTGGAAAAAAATAACTTCAAGACTGAAATATCTCTAGCAGTATTGTTCATGTTGTATTTATTTACTGTTTTTAGTCAAGGACCTATTAAAACATGAAAAGCTACCATTAGAACTGGTACAGGGTACCAACTATGTACATAAAGCAGTTAAAAGTAAACATGATACTTCTGTGAAAATTTGATGAAGGTGAAATGATGATATTTCAACGTTGCCAACAATTTCCAGTCTGGATGGAACCATACGCATCAATAAATCAAGTCCATGGACCATAATTTCCTGATCCCCAAAAAAGACCTAACGGCAGTAAACTATTTTTCGTACATCCCTTTTCATTCATATTCCACCGATACAAGCTGAAAACCAACAGTACTGATACATTAATTTCAGAGTGTTAATATGTGAATTTTTTTTCTCAATTTAGTTAGTACGACAGGTGAAATATCGCCCAAAAGACAATAAAATATAACATAGCATACTCAAGCAAATATGACCCATTGCAAGCACCAACAGTTATAAGTATTTTCTATGAACGCCAAGTTGACAAAATGGAGGTTTTTTTAATACTCAGTTCATGGCAAGAGCAGTGACTGATCCAAGACAAAGACCAAACAAATGACGCAATATTGCCTACAATGTTGCAAAATGATGATTCACGTTCTGTCCATGATTGTGCCCATTCTGCAGGCTCCATCACAGGCACCCAATTTACCAGGCTACGGATGCTGAAGATGTGATTTTGATTCTGAAATATAAATGGCACGCCAAAACTGGACCCCAGGAATGCCGGACTTCTGTGACCTTATGAGGAAACTGGCCCAGGCAATGCCAGACCCCTGTGACCTTACAACTCCGATTTTGGTGTATCAGTTTCAGACACTAAGACAAATGAAATATGAAATACATATACATGAACCCAAAATGGCATTATTTCATAGGACAGTTATCATAAGTAGTTTCAACCCCCCCCCCCCCCCCCNAGAAGGAAAAATGTATCAAAATGTCAAATAGTTGAAGCTTTCAATTCCTGTAGGACTTAACAAGGGTCAGTTGACATGACCAAGAAGGTACAAAAACACAAGATGAAAAAACGTTTCAGATAAAATGCCTTAAAATGTGTACCCGGTATATTAAAGGGAATTAGGATAGTCAAACTTCAAGTTTTTATCCAATGCAGGCTGGTTTTTAATACAGAAATTATCTACTTTCTACATAATAGGCATGTGGATCGAAATATTTCGAAATCTCGAAAAAGTCAGAAGAATGAAATATATAATAACATATAGGGTTTGAATGTTTTAGTTTTGCAATTGATAGGACCAACACAACTGGTACAAGCACGCACAACAAGACCACAAACTGAGCAGGTCATCACAATGCTGGATAGACAAATCCCAAATTGACGTAAACGAGAAAGATCTGCACACTTCCGCCGAAATCGCGAACACAGCCTCGGTCTGAAACTGAATAACGTGACGCAGAGAACCCCACGACAGTGACTTCGATGACGTTGCGTCAGCATCAACCATTGCTGAATCATGGATTGCGTGACGTCAGCTGGTTTCAGGTCGAGGTTGTGTTTGCGATTTCGGCGCAAGTGCGCAGATCTGGGAATTTGGGATTTGTCTATATGTGGTTGGAGAAATTGGCACGATTCTTTATTTTCATAACTGAGAAGCAACATTAGCAAAGGTCTTCACGTTGTTGGGTAGTTCACTTCTTCATTGTGATACTTTTAAATCAAGGTAACGGACAAGAATGGGATGAGATAATTGAAGAATACCTGTTTTCCAAGGAAGATTATTCGTCTTCCAAGAAAGGTTATCCGTCTTCCATGGAGGATCATCTATTTTCCAAGGAACATTATCCATTTTTCAAGGAAGAGTTTCTGTTTTCCAAGGAAGAGTACTTGTTTTTTAAAGGAAAAGTACTTATTTTCCAAGGAAAGTACTTATTTTTCGAGGAAAAGTACTTATTTTCCAAGGAAAGGTACTTATTTTCCAAGGAAAAGTACATGTACTTATTTTCCAAGGAAAAGTACCTGCTTTTCAGAGAAAAGTACCAGTTTACCAAAGACAGTACCGGCACCTTTTTTCCAAGGAAGAGTGCCTGTTTTCAAAGGAATATTCCATATCTCATTTACTTGCTTAACTGATGCCCAGGCCATAGCAAGCAGTTTATTACTGATCCTTAATATATTTTACAATCTGCCGTGAGCCATCAGCAAGGCCATGATTTTAAAACAACTTCCATACATCTTTCAGTATTGTTAACAATATCCCTATATATTACGCATCAAAATCTTTCTTCTTTACATACGACACAGGAAGGTAGAAGACCTTCCTGAAGGGTATCAGCAACCTAAAGCCTTCTAAACGGTGAAGCTAACTCTAAAACAATTCTGTGACGGAAAAGTGACAAAACCCGAGAAGAACCCAGAAACTTTTCTTTTGTGAAAGCGATTCCTAATGCCCGCTGTACACTATCAAATTTTTCACACAATTTTTTGGAAATTCAGATTCCGGGCCTATTGGGGCTTCAATGTATAAACCCGCACATAGGCCTTTATTGAGCATATTCATGAAAAATTTGATTGTGTACACCGGCAAAAATAGATAAGCAAACGATAAAGCGACTGGAATTCACAACATAATAGACCCTGCTACAGGCCCCAAGAGTGGTGTAGGCCAACCTCATCCACGTGTTAATGGGGATGGATGTGGTGTTCTTTCCAGGGTAGGCTTATGAGAACTATTGTCAAAGGAACAAGGTAGCGATGGGGGGGGGGGGNAGGAGTTGAGAAGCTGAGATAGCCAAGCCAAGGGGACAGAACACTATCTTTTTCCTATCATATACACTACCTAACAACATACAGTAAAATTACAGACAACAGATTTAACCAGCCTGCATTTGATAATACTTATCATTTTATGATTGTAAAATATTTTTCAAAATTTTCAGTACGGGTTTCAACTATCGACACGTTATTATTAGCCATGATCAATAAGAGATTGTGTCTATCATGAATGGTCAAGTCATCAAGTTGCAACAGGTATGGACAGGTAAGATTACAGGTATAAAAGTAGCCATTAGCAACCCAGGTCAAGCTACATAGAATGAACCATATAATTTATTGAAGAAAACTCGTAGGATTAAGTTACGAGAGGCAAGAGCAAATATTCTGAACAAAAATCTATATCGGTGTCAAATATAGAATCATTTCGTAAGAATTTTTTCATGCTGATTTTCATGCTCAATTCAGCCGAAAAAAGAAGACAAAGTTCATTGTAGACATAACATCTCAGAAATTTACAGTACCAGTATGCGAAATATTTTGGCAAAAATATCATGCAAACTAAAAAGATAAGAGATACCCATCGCTGTAATGTTATACTTCCACCTTGTGAAAAAGGTGCTTTAGGCCATGGGAATTTAGGTATGAGTTTACCGTCCGAAACTTTTTGAAAAGTGATGAGGCTTTTTTTCATTATTCATTATTCATTATTTTGTTTTAACCCCTTTTCAAGTGAAAAACAAGATACGGAATACCAGTACAATCAAGTGTCGTTCATATGGAGTCATCTCCCATTCTGCAGAGTGGCCGTGGTGGTCATGGTGGTGATATGCTCCTCAGCTGAATCCATTGACACCGTGACTAATGAACAACAGAATGATTGAAACACATCACAGGAGGGTAAATTTGGTCCATTTTCGAGGGTTTTGAACAAAAAAAGACACTTGGACCTAATTTTTTGACTTTTTTGGGAAAATTTTGGAAATAATGAAATTTTTCAAAATAATGAAATTTTCCATGCGGTGGCGCCACCACCATGCGGGCGGTGGATGGTAAACTCATACTCAAGTTCCCATGGCCTTATACAAAACGAAAAATAAATTGCAGCCACTTTCCACTGTTGGTAAATAAATCCCTCTTGCCAAAATGTAACCATCATATATCATAACTTATTCATTCAAATAAGGCTTACCAGTAAGCCAAGTTGTTTTCTCACAATTCATTTTCCAGATTTTAAATATGTCTGCAGATCCCTTGAACATAACTGTCTTAATACAACCTTATTTGGGTATGTAAAGTTTAGATTTGTCATGCAAACAAAAAATGCCTGGCAGAATGGCAAAAATAATTGAATCTATTTGGTACCAGGCTGGCAATCAAACAATTTTCTGACCTGAACAATAAACTAGATGTAACGCAATCGGGGCGATTGCAAGTATGCCCCCGCTCTGGTGCATCACGCTGAATATCGGGTCATCTGTTCTTGAGTCACGATCCGGAATGCAAAAACAAAGATGTCTTCCTGGCAGCCATATTGAATATTGGGTCACAACTAAAATCGATAGGGAACCTCCCCCGATCCAGCCCATTACACCATACAAATATGGAATAAATCAGGCAACCCGTTCTTGAGTTACGGTACGGAATGCTAAAACCAACATGTCTTCCTGGCGGCCATATTGAATATCAGGTCGCAACCAAAATCGATAGGGAACCTCCCCCGATGGACCCCATTACACCATGCAAATATGAGATCAATCGGGCATTCCATTCTTGAGTTATGGTCCGGAATGCTAAAACCAAGATGTCTTCCTGGCGGCCATATTGAATACCGGGTCGCAACAAAAATCGATAGGGAACCTCCCCCGATCGACCCCATTAAACCATGCAAATATGAGATCAATCGGGCATTCCGTTCTTGAGTTATGGTCCGGAATGCTAAAACCAAGATGTCTTCCTGGCGGCCATATTGAATANTCGATATCGGTGTCAAATATGGAATCAATTTGTAAGAATTCTTTCATGCTTATTTTCATGCTCAATTCAGCTGAAAAAGACGATAAAGTTTGTCCATAGACATGACATCTCTTGTAAAATACCAGAAAATTTATCTATTTTCATGCTCAATTCAGCGGAAAAAGACGATAAAGTTTGTCCATAGACATGACATCTCTTGTAAAATACCCAGAAAATTTATCTATTTTCATGCTCAATTCAGCGGAAAAAGATGATAAAGTTTGTCCATAGACATGACATCTCTTGTAAAATACCAGAAAATTTATCTGAAATATTTAGGAAAAATATCATGCAAACTAAAAACATAAGAGATAGGCCTACCCATTGTTGTAATGTTATACTTCCACCTTGTGAAAAAGGTGCTTTATACAAAACGAAAAATAAATTGCAGCCACTTTCCACTGTTGCTAAAGAAATCCCTCTTGCCAAAATCTGACCATCATATATCATAACTTATTCATTCAAATAAGGCTTACCAGTAAGCCAAGTTGTTTTCTCTGAATTCATTTTCAGGATTTTAAATATGTAGGCAGATCCCTTGAACAAAACTTATTGAATACAACCTTATTTGGGTGTGTCAAGTTAATTTGGCATGCAAACAAATAATGCCTGGCAGAATGGCATAAATAATTGAATCTATTTGGTACCAGGCTGGCAATCAAACAATTTTCTGACTGCTGGATTGTTGAAAAAATATCATTGTGGAGAAGCTGTCATCACTTAGTTCTTGGTATTCAAAGATTTATGCTACGACTACATCTCACGATGCACAACATCTGAAAATGTTGGGACTGCATTTTTCTGAGTTTATTTTAATGCCCTGATTCTAAGTATCCAATGAGAATTACTCATTACCGGTACATTCAAAATTACAAAACAAAAACATAATTACCCTGATCAAAGTGACAAAATTTTGGAAATAACATACTCTCCAGTTTAGCTGAGAAGCCCAATAATATGTTGATATGAAAGATGAATTTATGTAAGGATACAGTTTTTCTAAAATTTCCCATTGGCTTTTGACAGAAGCAGCATAGAATAATAATGAATGCAACATGAATGATATCTGGTTCTGAGAGGTTAACTAAAGGTCAAGGTCATTGTCAAGGTTACAAAGACAGACGTAACTACTCTTCAATATTGAGCATACCTATCATACCCTGCATTCTTTTGCATCAATTTGATGCACAAGTTAACTCGGCAATCTCAAGATTCCCTTGTCAGAAAAGGTGAAGAGATGAGATTGGTTATTCACCAATAAACGACCGTCTTGTGGTAGATTGTCAACTAGACCATGATGAGCAGAGGTATTCCCATTTCAAAACACTGATTTGAAGGTGAATTTGCATGACGTAAGTACCGAATACATCTCCAGGACATGTTCCCCCCTTTTGAGAAAAAATTCATCAATGAAACTGGCTATTTTAACAGATACATTGCAGGCAGGATGATATGCAGACACAGTAATGATGTACATTTTTAACTGCATTAAAGGTCAAGGTCAAAATGTGACCATGACCTTACATCAGTCCAATAAAGGTCAAGGACAGATACTGATTATGACCTTACATCAGTCCGATAAAGGTAACGGTCAGATCTGACCATGAGCTCATATCAGTTCGATAAAGGTCAAGGTCAGAAGGACCTTACATCAGTCAGATAAAGGTCAAGGTCAGAATGACCTTACATCAGTCCAATAATATGACCGACACCCTCCACATGATTACACTGCAATATACATTAGCCTGTATAAAAACAAATGACGGATTTTTTCACCCGAACAGGGCCAGGAGCAGTCTTTGGGCACTCTGCAGTTGATGCCGGAACAGGCAGATGTAATTTATTGAACGATACAGCTGGCATCCCCATTGTAATACCATCTTGGTCCAAAAGTCGTTTTTTAGTACATCCACTTCACCAGCTGTGCCAATTAAGTCGGCCATATGATCATGTAGGCATAATTTTGAACAAGCATTGATATCCAATCACTCAATGCAACGCACCATAATTCATGAAAAGTTGATATGCACAAATTTCAAGGAGTGTTCTTCAGTGATAGCGTCCTGCCCAAAACCTACACCTGGACCCTGTTGAAGGCCATCACTTTTTTACATCAAGAGGTACAAAGGTTATACATATCCTCAGCAATTCCTTGAGATAATACCGCATTATTTCAAACGATGGCGCCATAAATTACAAACCTCGGAGATACGACATGAAAATATGAATGATCAATAACATGATTTTCTTTTATGAATAGCAACATCCTGTGAATGGCAGTATTAAATATTTCATGGCAAAGATGACAAATTAAATTGATGCTGCCCAATTCCTATGTTAATGCGTCAAAATGATTTCTCTAACTGACATGAGTGGTTTTTTCCGTGAAAATGATTTTGTGCTGAATTCCCTGTGCATAATGACATACCACATGAAACCCACTGAAACACTCCACCACATGTTGACGTTCTGCCAACTTAAAATTCAGTAAAAGTGATTCTATCACATTTTCTGCCTTAATTTGAGCTTAAAAACATTTGATATCTACTGTTGAGTGAGTTTTAGAAACTCCCAATGATTTTAAGTGTTTGGTGGGTTTCTACAGTGGACCAGTAGCAGTTTCAGTATTAACCCTTTAGCACTCCAAACGCCCGTGAACGCCCGCTTCAGATTTCCTCCAAACGCCCGTGGACGCCCCACGACTGGTGCTGACATCTGGTGTAAAAATTTTGAGCCAAAATATCTTTCTACCTGAGCTGATGTTCTGAGCCGAACTTCAGCTCTTGACATGGCGTCGTCCGTTTACTGATGTTTAGTACATTTTTTTCTTGTTGAAAATGCTCATTTTTACAAACACTCTTTGAGGAACAGATGGATAAAAATTACATAAGCTTGAGTGCTAAAGGGTTAAATGATCGTCACTTTATACAAATGAACGCCAAATTACCTGACCCCACAATCTCCGAGGCTTGCAAATTGAGGGTCTACTACAAAACAGAAATCCTGATGAATGCCTAACACTCATGGACTACCATATATGGATATAATGAACAACAGTTAGCTGCAGATATCATCTCGCTGAAAATATACAGAAGTGCCGAGCGCCTGGTTTATAATCATTGTGGCGTAAACGCAAGTCCACCAGGAGTGGCAAATGCTGGAAGTTCCAAAAATTACCCTTTTCCTGTGTTACAATGCCATGCATATCCAATGAATTTGTTAATGAATTTCCACGCCTCCTGCACCATGGTGTCCACGTGTTACATCGTGCGCCACCTATTGGCATATAATACATGAATACGTAATAACACGTGGTAACAGAAGAAACTACAATGCTTTGTAAGACAAGATAAAATGGTTTCAAAATGATCAGTCGCTAAGAAGCAAAACAACAGTAATTTTATCATTTGGACGAGATATTCGGCATTCTTGGTTCTGACCAATCACCAACAAGTCTTAGGTGATGTGCGCCATTTCAGACCACACGACACAATGTCACTGTTCCTCCACCAGATGCAAAGTGGAAATGCCTACGTTTCATTTTGAAGAAAATTTCTCATAGCTCGATGCTCAGTTTCCTTTGATCCCATGCTATTAAAACAAACGTCAACCTCCAAAATCCTGACTGGTTAAGTCAGTGGCAAGCTATGTCCTACACTCAATAATTCAGTGGTATCGGCCTCCGCTCGAAGCTGTCACCCTCAACCACTGAAACACTTGGTGCCAAAGTCCGTTTCTGAACACTAGGTGTCACTACCAGTTGTTGACGAATGCACTCGATCAACCAGCCAATGACGGATCAGCCAATAAGAAAATGTTTCACGTTTTCTCCTAGTTGCGTGAAATACTGGTCGCTGATTGGTTAATGACAGTTTGCGCCATCTAGCGTTCAGAAACATGTTTAGGCCCCATCTGTGCCACTGGTTGAGAGCATATAACTACTATTAAGCTCGAGGCCACTGGGGATGAGTGTACCTATGTCCATGGGTTACCAATTCGTTCCTGTGATCATTTCTCATAATGGTTGCGTTCTTGTGTGCTTAAAATTAAGTAGTTTGATAAAGTCATGACCTATGACATTCAGAGCAGTGTGGTTTCTAGATGATCAAGCAAAAACTTGTCCTGCAGTGGAATCTCCGGTTCAATCGCGCAACAAAAACTGAGCAAGCTATTTGACCGATAGATTCCAAGGCAACTAAATTTCTCCCAAATTTACAGGGACCATGAAGCCGCAGAATTCTATCACAGCGTACAGCGAAAACTTCTGCAAAATGAACGAAGCGAAGACACACCAAGCATGAGGCAAAGAAACATATTTCCCGTGACATACAATCACAGTTCACTTGCTTTGGTTATACTAGATCTGGAGATGAGTTGGTGTACAGTCAGTCAATGGTTTTCATGATTGAAAATGAGGCAATAAATATATATAAGCCTCGGTCCTGAAATCTGGCCGCAGCGTGGCGCCACCCTAAGATGGTCGCTGGGTTCCAGAGATTCTCCAATACTGTGGGCACGTAGCTACTGGACGTTCATTTGATGTTCATGAGTCGACTCTAAAGGAAGTCTCATACATCTAGTCTATTATTTAGACAGATTTCAGCTCTCTGTGGCGGCAGTGGCGTACAGCACACACTAATACGAAATCCCGTCTTTTCATACGAAATCTTGTCTCCACACCAGTCGTTCATCGCAACACACTTGGCAGTTATCAGAACAGAACTACGGTCGTTTAGTCGTAAGATAAATTCGCTCTCCTCGATTTGGATGGCAACGAATACCTGTCTGGATACAATTCCGATAGCATTCACTGAATCCTATGATGCACTGGAATGAATCGCTGCGAAGGTCCAGGCTGCACGGAATCGACCGACCACGTCAGAGGAATCACAAGTTATTTGCACTGATTATGAATAGCACATACCTACATCTGAATCAGCAGTAAAATCAGTCTTAATTTCATAAAGTTTATTTCAACAGGACACCGGAACTATTTGGAAACGTGTGAAAATTTGATGCTAAAAGTTTAATCCTGGCCGTGGCCTCATTGTCGTAAATCGAGTAACTCAATCATCAGTGGTTGTATTCCCTCCGGGTTGACCTTCACCAGGATGGCTGAATGCTCCTCATTTAAGTTCCGTATATCGACTAATTTCATGAGAAGTTTTGGGTACACTGATCGCGCCATGTGGTACGGCATCTTCGACTCCAGGTAGTGACCGAGCAGGATGGAATACCTCTCTTGCTCAGCGCACACCCTCGCCTTATCCAGGAGGTTAGGTCTGTCCGGCGAAAACAGGGAAACGACCAGTAGTAAAATCAGCATCGTTTCGTCTGCTTTCAAGTCTACAGCGAGGGAACGAACGAATTTCATATGATCCTCAAACAGGCCACCTTCAGCATTTCTTAGCTGCTCCGTGGTCATGGTATTTGAGTCCGTGTCCGATTCGTCAAGAAACTGTTGCTTGTCCTTATCATACGAGATGACCGACCTTAAGATCAATAATTCTATACTGCCACCTTTTAATAGACTGATCTGATCAGCCTGTGATAATGATTTGAATGATTTTATCTTTTTAGACATATCTATAACCCTGCGGACACTCAGTTCAGCAATATTCACGAGATCTGCCATACAAGAAGACTGGTCTCTGGGCGGACCTTCGATAGATACTTCCAGCGATGACTTATACGCGGCCGTAATTTCCTCGATCATCAAATCCTCTTCGGGTAGCAACTGTCGCCGTGGTTGAGAACTAGTCACTTCCGCATTTTGTGTTTTTGGGGAGAGCATGCCATTCTTCTTCTCCAGGATCATATCACGTTCTCTGCAAAAAAAACGTACGTGAATGAACGTATGTGGGAAAGGGATGACAACGAGCAGTCAGAATGGTTCTCCTAGGGTTATAAAGCAAGTTAATCACCTTATTTTAGAGTTATCACTCAGGAATGAACATACACTGTACTAAAAGTTAGTGTCAGGAGAGCACAGGGGAAGCACTGACACCTGGCACCTCTGAAGATGTAGGTTCAACTCCTAGTAGAGGAGTTAACTCCATGACAGTGCATTCTGTTAGATAGCAGTTCTCTCATGCATTAGCCTGTCTGGCACAATATTATCCTCAGAGCCAGAGATGATGAACTTCGCATTTCAGCAATACCCTGAGGCACAGGCAAAGCTCTTAGGCTGGCTGTCCATTCACGCGATTTTAGAGCGGCAGACGCTCGAAAGCATTGTTTGTTTCCGCAGCGTTGGTCGTGGACAAAGGATGCGACATCGCGCGGCACGAAAATCGCGTGAATGGATTATTAGCCTTAGACTAGGCGCACACTGACGGCAAATCCCGATGCGGTTTTTGAAGTCGGCTATCCCGGCTGAATGGCAAATCCAGCAGCATTGGGTCAGTCGACTTTAAAAACACCCCTGCCACATTGAGATTTGCCACAAATGTGCGCCTGGCGTTAGTTGAGGATTTTACAGTCTGTTTTCTAAGGTAATGGAAATACTCTAACAATCCAGATACTGTGTAAAATTAGCGTGGTGGAGGCAAAATTATGACAATATATGCCAAGTTTGTTGGTTTTCTACACAGAAGTTGAGGTCTAAAACATCAGAAATCCGGTCAGAAAAATCCAATACGGCAAATGTGTGTCAAGAATGTTGGGGGAATAGCACTCATATTTTGGATTTTAGCTGACATGCCATGGCACCCATACCAAAGATCGCCACAAAGTTGCCATTTTCTGACTGACACAGGATAGATGTACCCAGTTTGGTATCAACGAACTTAGAAGTTAATGAACAGAAATCACTTCCGCATTAAAATGATTGAAATGGCTCATCCAGTTGAACTACCAACTAGAATGACAGTGGCCAAGTGATAAGATTTATATGTTCTGCAACAGCATGCAAATTTAGTACAGCAAAAGCATAATTTCAGGTCACAATTTCAGTCATCTATATGTTAACAATCTATTCTAAACTACAGAATGGGGTTAACAATCACTTTTACCTTTCGGCATCAATATGGTTTGTACCAGTTCTGAAAACATAAATAAAACTTTACCTTGAGTATCCACCTCAAAATTCATTGACACCCAAAAAATTGTGCAATTTATAGTTTGGAGAGGGAGTTGTAAAGAAATACAGGGATATTCAGTTCCAGTTGGTATTTTGGTTGAATGTTTTGGCAGAAAAAAATGATGATTGCAAAGCCAAGTGCTTGCTTTAACTATCTGTGGCAAGCAATATTCAATATCAGATTTCGTGTGACAAGCAATTCCGAGCACATCTTCAATATCATGATATCAGATTTCGTGTGACAAGCAATTAAAGGGCCTCTAGAGGCAGCCAGCATGGCAGGGGAAAACCACGGGGAAAACCCAGGTTGAATACCTCGTACTAGTGATTATTACGTTAAAGTGGCGCCGCCTGGCCGAAGAACCGGTACTGAGAGTAGCCTAATGGCGAGCTGCCTCTAGAGGCCCTTTAATAGCACATCTTCAATATCATGATATCAGATTTCGTATGACGAGCAATTCAGAGCACATCGTCAATATCATGATATTAGATTTCGTGTGATGAGCAATTCAGAGCAAATCTTTAATATCATAATACCAGATTCCGAGGCAAGTTTTGTGGAAAATTGTTGCTTGTTATTTTGGCCATCCAAGGGCTATCCTTTATGCTTCTAAAGATTATCAGCCATTTTAACCTGTAACATGTTGAAGCAGATAAATGGTAAATTCCTTCAATCAGTCACTGAAAGTCGCCAATGTTGTAACGTGAAGTTTTTGACAATTCCAGCAGTGCATCAACACTGAATTTCTGTCTGAACAGGTGTCTGAATTAGGAAGGGAAATGTAGAGACAGGCTGTAACACACAACAATAAACATGTGTATAGCACTCTGACAATGCTCACAGATGTGTACTATGTTTCCACATTGCACATCTTACAGGAAGAGTTCCTCCCAGCTCATTTTGAGGACTAATTACCTGTTGTTTTCCGCAATGGCAGCAGCCATTCTGAAACAGACAAAACATGGTCGTATTACCACTGAGTTTGGACTTACTGGTTGAAATTTCTGACCCGATCTGGCGAAAGCAGGCACGCATGTCGCAACGGAGGAAAGGGCTGACGGCCTGACAGCACAACAGCTGAAACGTACGTCTCTGCAGTTTTACAACAGTAGTGGGCAGCAGTGATAATAGTTGAGAAAACTGATGTCCAGTGATGATCACCTGCGACAAGCGCCTGCTTTTGCTGAAGCGGGGTCACACATTCTCTTCATTGATTAAGCAGAGCCCTAGCTGACTTTTGTGAACTTGTGATACAGTCACGATTGATTCCTTCGTGGTATTTGGGCCACCAGCAAGTATCACCCCCACCCCCAGGAAAAAGAGGGCGGACCCTTCTTCCATGATCTACTGGAGAGACTATTGATTAATACTGCACATCTGATGAATGAGAGGGTGGTGTGAACTTTTCTGATGCTCAAACAATCAATAACATTTTGATTGATTGTGGGCTGATACCGGTGGAGGCACCTGGTGGGAATGAGTAAAATCACACTGGTCTTATGGATCAAACAAATGGGTTTCACCAATCATTCTGGCCTTGTGAATCAATCAAACGACTTCCACCAATCACACTGGCCTTGTGAATCAATCAAACAGGTTCCACCAATCACACTGGCCTTGTGAATCAATCAAACGGTTTCCACCAATCACACTGGCTATGTGAATCAATCAAATAGGTTCCATCAATCACACTGGCCTTTTTGTGAATCTATCAAACAGCTTCCACCAATCACACTGGCCTTGTGAATCAATCAAACGGTTTCCACCAATTAGGATGAAAGCCAATCAAAAACAGAAGAAACACACAACAATGTCATGGTCAGCAAGACAAATGGAAGCAGACGATGAGAGGTTGATGAGACGTGTCGCCATGTAATCCAGACAACACCATCTGTAACCATTTGGGAAACACTTGTCACAGCAAATTCGCCAATAACAATCCCAATCACCCAGATGATGTCTCAGCAAACAACAAGCGCCAGAAATGACAAAGTCTAGTGTTGCGGATCGATTAGGTCAGACAATAATTTCAATGGTAGCGATATGTGAAGTATGGTCCGCCGGACTTGAGAGACACTTGTTGGCCTCGCCAGATGACTACGGAACGAATAACCAGCAGCTGCTTTGTATGAAAGGCCACAATGTCTGCGTGTATAGGCAGGAATCCATATAGGCAGATCAAGTGGAGGCTGTACGTCTGCTTCGGCTCCTGGACAAACAACCCAAAGCCATCGATTGGGGTGGCGTCATGGGGAAGTAGAACAATATGTAGAGCAATAGGGAATGGGAGGGGAGAAGCAGCCCATGCCTCTACTTCCTGCAGTTCCAAGGTTTCGTCATCAGAGTATCACCTCATTGACAACCAATCCCTATCAAAGCCAACCAAGGCCCTCTGAAAGTCCGATGGACTACAACAATGACTGAAGGCCCTGCCCATGTGATATTTTTCTCGTTTGAGTTGGCTTTCAAAGGACGATTCACCATGATAGCTTTCCTTTCCGTATAAGACCAATGACACAAACGTCTACGCATACCGTACTTTTCTAGGCTTAATTTGCCCATAGAGAGCCAATTCCTGCGAGAAAACAAGGAGGAGGGCCTTCAGAGACTCAGGCTAAAGCTCCATCCTCAATACATAAGATACCAATTTCTAAGGGTACAGCTTGTCAGCTACACCTAGTATCCCAGAAATTGCCTAATATTACGCAAGGCATTTCTCTACCATGCATGGGGGAACCTGCCTACTCTGTATATTATAGTACTTACTTGTGTGCCGAGTTCCCTGGACCATCCCAGGGTGTCCTACTCCTGAATTGAGAGAGAAACAAGTGCATCAAGCGCCTTGTCAAAGGGCACACAATATATGCAGCAAAAGAGTATGATAATGAAATGGCCAGGGCCATTGTGCTCACCTCTGTGANAATCAAAAACCCGGGATTTATGTGATGTAGTCTCATCAGAAGAACCCACCATAAAAGTTTCGTGGTTCTTGCTCGCAGCATTCAGGAGATATGGTCAAAAGAAGGTTTTCACAAAGTGCCCCCTACAGGCCAGAGCGTACAAACAGCAGCGCTAAGTTTCGGTCCAGAGATAGTTTTTACCATATGGTACTTGTACACCAAATTTCAAGTTTGTAGCCCAAGTGGTTTAGAAACGTGCCACCCCTGTTAACGACGACAGACGACGCCGGACGACGACGGACGACACACCATAGGAGAAGCTCACCTCACAGAGGTGAGCTAAAAACTGGATACAAAATTTCATGACGTAACTTGCATCTGGGATGGTCCAGGTCCTGGCTGAAACACTAGACGGCAACGGGTAGCGCAAGGTAGCTTGGCTTAGGAAAGGTGTACGAACGATCACACGGAGGAAAGGTGACTCAGTGCCCGATTTGTAAATTGCAATCATGGTCATACAATTCACAGGCCAGGTGGCCTACTGATCCAAGAATTGTAGCAAAAAGCTTCAGGTATTTAACACCTCATCCCGATTTCTTACCTGTTTTCATCAATCTTCTGGCGTTTCTTCATCTTTTCTTCTTCAGTTAGGATGTATTCCTTCCTCATTCCGATCTCGAAACACTTCTTCAACCGGCACCGTTTACAAAATCTTCGGTTCGATATATCCATTTTACATTTTTCGTCGTACGGGCATTTGAAGTAGTCCTGCAAAAGAAGGCAACCAGTTACTAGGATATTCCTTCTGGAATAAGGTCAGCTTTCACCCAACCCTGTGTTCCAAGACAGAACGCAAAATGTGCTAATGCTGATGTCAGGTCACACTGCGATTGCCTGCGCTACAACAGAACAGGCGGCATCAGGCGTCACAATCATGGTCGGGTCACAAAAACGAAAATGTGTACGATCATCGTGGAACAAGCAGCATCAGCGCGTAGGAATTGTAACTTGAGTCAGGTCGACTGTGAATGGATTATGCCCGTCGGGATGACACAGAAGTTGAATAGGTTCAACTCTTGTGATTTGAGGTCTTTTTGATCGGCGACTGATCCCGATCGTCGAACTGAGACGCAACTGTAGTCATGTCACACCATATCGGCGACTGATTTGTTCCACATGGTCGTGCCTCAGACGCTAAGTGATCCAGAAAATTCAGTCTGCGCCTATTCTGTGCCATCGCAAGGTCGACCTGACATAGCCATAATGCAACACCAGTTCTTACCAGTCCTTTTAGCGCATTCCGCCTAAAGAAAGCTTTGCAAGATTCACAAGATATAGCGTCGAAATTATATCCTAAAGCCCTGTCGCCGCAAACACCGCAATATTTGTCCTCTTTCTGTTTCCGTGCACGGCCTGCTTTATTCAGGATTTCATTTGTCTCCATTGGTATGGCGGTACTGAGCATGTTCGGTCCTGTGTCCATTGGCGAATTGAGATGCATGACACCGGGCGATGATGTCATCGGCGGCATGTGGCCGTGATGGTTCAGATGCGTCAGTCCGAGGGGCATCAGCGGTGAGGTTTGTGACGGCATCATGTCCATCGCCTCTGTTTTGATGTTGATGGGGAACTGAAGGTGCGACTGCATCCGCAGGTCCTGGAACGAGATGAAATTGTAACATGTTATTTCAAGGAAAAATTTCGCACGGAATGTAACTTTTGGGGACTGATGTCCTCTGCACCCAAGTGATTCAACCACTTTGTTATGAAGTGCATTCCCAAAGCCATGGTTGCGTCATGATGTCACCGTCTTGACTACCAAGGGCTGTGACATCGCTACCCCTCCAACTACACCCGCACATGTTATGGTGGAGTCTTAGGCTTCAATCACATAGAACTACACGCTACACGTACACGCCTGTTAACAAAGGCTTCACGGTCACAAACCCTTTGTGAAGCCTTGTGAAGTCTTTGTTAACAGGCGTGTACATGTAGCGTGTAGTTCTATGTGATTGCAGCCTTATGAAGTCCCCAATACACGTGGGGGATCCAGGACAGACATCATGGATCAGAATTCCAGTCTATCACAGCGAAGTGGTTAAATTCAGCTTGTATGCAGTAACAGGTTGGAATAGTAAAGTAGACTAGGTCTAGAGACCATCCACCTTGGCTTGCAAACAAACATGGAGAGCTACTTCACGACAAAATACCCTAAATTTGATCTTTCGGGAATGTATGAGTACGCAGACAAGAGGCACACTTGACAAACACATTAACCTGTACAGGAACAAGGGTTGATTTGAAACAAAAGTTAGTTACACCAATGGGACAACTACGGAGTTGATACATGATCACGATGACGACAATGCAAATTCAAAATCTCTTTAAAATTCTCTACCATAGGAAATTGGTCAATAATTCTTTCAAAGATAACGAAAAAGTTACACTAATTCAAACAACGGAAGTTAATTTGTGACACAGTTTCACCAGACATTTGATCAGATAAGGTGTGGTAATAGCAAGTTTATATAATTCAGCGACACCTAATGTAAGCAGACCGTTCTTAATTCAATCATAATAATTTAGGCCAGATTGGAGATTTCTACGAATGCCAATGGAATATTTACAGATGCTGCCGATTGACATTCCTTCGTTCCTGATTTTATTGGAAAATGTGCCAATTTTTGAATTTGCAAGGCTCGCCAACTATTAAAGATCAATTTGAATATTTCATGAATTGAATGGGGAACCCGCGTGAAAAATTGGAATAATAGATGGCGCAGCGAGTATAAGATCTGAATGACGTACCGACGTCACTTTTTTAGCTGTTGACGTCGCGCCGTCAACACATCTCTGTACATTTTTCTGCACAATTTTCCATGGGATTTTCCCCAAAAGATGTTGTCAATATTGGCATTCTGTGGCATTTCTGACAAAACAACAAGTGATATATGGAGAACTTTGAAAATGAAACGGGGCCATGTAATTTAATCGAAATTGAACCAAAGAGTCGTTTATTTTGGGGCAAAAAGTAAATGGAAATACTGTTAGAAAATAGGACTTCCGGGTCTTACACTGACAGCGCCACATCGTGGCGTTAGTTCTGCGGGTTCCTCAATGACATACCCATGACAGATTTAGGCAAAGTTCATTTCAAATTCAACCCTGACAACCAATCTCAAAACTCAAACCTGGCCCAGACTATCATAAGCACAGAAACTTAAGCTATACAACATTGTGCCATTTCATTCACCATTTCTGACATTTTATTATATTTGCTTTTCAATCATATTCTGCACACGGTGTTGAAAAAAACCA
Source organism: Notospermus geniculatus (assembly GCA_002633025.1). Lineage (NCBI taxonomy): Eukaryota > Metazoa > Nemertea > Pilidiophora > Heteronemertea > Lineidae > Notospermus > Notospermus geniculatus. The sequence continues at coordinate 52,564 of NMRB01003003.1, forward strand.
CACGAGAGACCACTAATTGCATCTTATTTGTTCAGCTTTCACCAATGAATGTTAATTTAGGAAAATTAGAAATTTTTCCCACCACTGAAAAGTACAAATGAAAACCATCATTAAAACAAACACTTTTTCATGAAAATTAACAGTTAAGAAATAACCCAATCAGCACAATGTGTGAGCAGATATCATCGGTAAGACTTCCCATGTTGGAGGTTTTCTGGCCCGGCATCGATATCTTGAGAAATGTTTGCTTACTTCATCAACATCACAGATGGCTGGTAATTATTATGACTGGCCAAAACTAGCATTAAAGATAATGTATCACGAGTATTTTCGTATTTTTCGCGGGCCACGAAATTCAATGTTTGTTTACATTTTGTTGGTTTGTGTTCAGTCTTTCTTTGTCTTATGATGAGTAATTTGTTGGTGGCATGCCCCTCTAGAAATTCTTTTCATACTTAAAGTATTCAATTTGGTGAGTTGGCATGTCCCAAAAGTCCAAAATAACACAATGTAAACATCAATGTTTACAAACATTGAATGTAAACAATGAAGTCGTGATACATTATCTTTAAGGCACCTCTCTATGTGAGAGTTATATCGTCCGATTTTGCTCTCAAAAAGCAAACTGTCACTCTTGACTTTCTTATGACTTTACACCAACACCAATAACATGAACGACTGCCCATAGCTTTCTATGTCGGAGTTGCCCATAGAGAGTCCACTTGCCCATAGAGAGACCACTTGCCCATAGACAGACCACTTGCCCATAGAGAGACCACTTGCCCATAGACAGCCCACTTCCCTGAGAAAATTCTCATGTAAAGAGGTACCTTTTCTCAAGAAAACCTCAAAAATAACACTTACGAAGTACATTTTTACTATTCCCACCACCAGGAAACAGCACAATATCTTGACATTGCACCGACCATGAATACCGAACGTGGCACGGGACACAGAATTTTACAGTTCACATATCCAATGCCTCTTACTTCTCCACCAAATGTGACAAGAAGCACACTATTTCAGACCAACAGCGGCATAAACCGGACAAAATTTGGTCGAAATCCAGAGAAACTTTTGCAATCTCCTCAAACTTTTCTATCAATGTGTTTCCCCTGAACACTTTATATAAGACTTCATAATTCATGCATCAAGGCTGCACTGTGCAAAAAACTCAAAGCGATACTTCCAAAAAAACCTAATATATGTGAGAGTCGGAAAGTAATAACGTATGCACATTGCTTGTATGTATTCCGCGAAACTGACACTTTAAAGCGTCAGCATATCGACCGCGCAACCACTCAAAACTGCGTATGCAGACTACGCATGCAGGAACCACAGACAGGGGTCTCTGTATTTGTGCTGTGCAAATAGAAATTCGTAATGTGTAAATATCACTAGTGAATACGATATTTCCAGTCATAATGAAATTTTACAATATTGGAAATTACCATATTGCAATCAAGTCCAAATATTCCACCAGGTTGAAATAGCCTCAGTTTAGGTCACACCCACGACGGGCATATGAATACGACATATTCAACGTGTCTGATCCAAATCCACAGCTTTCCCGGCTCACTGAAGGCTGTGTAATGATTAAATTTGCCTCAAGAGCACTTCAGTATCCTGACGCGTATGTATCGAGTTTTTGAGGAGTTTCGGTCTGACCCACTATCTGAATGGCTCCCGGGTGATTATGTATGCAACGCGGCATACATCGTACTTTTAGAATTGTAGAGAAACTTCGTTCAATACCTTCCTGAAGTTTTTAAATTTGTTTTCGAGTGTGCACCCTTGGTTTTTTATAATACAACTGATCGATACAATGTTCCATAGTCTGGTACACCACATTTTATGATTCAAATTACATGAAATTTGTGGTATCATTCTTGCTACTATAAATATACATAATCACTCATTAGAATAGAGGTCACATAATGTGTTTATCACATCTGCGGGATGAGTCTGACTCTGGCAGTGATTAGTGTCATTACGCTATCATATTTTATAAGCCTAAAGGATGTTATGTACTTTACAAATGCATCAGGATTTCTTTGCCTTTTCATTATTTCAATCCCACACGGCATCAAACCATTTCACTGCCAACTGTATTATGACACTATTACGTCTAGAGCCAGTCTTAAGACGATGACATCACTGCTGTAATGTATATGTAACCCACTCCAGCAAAAGTCCCGAGATGACGACATTGCTGTACGTATAAATGTATATGTGACCCGCACCAGCAAAAGCAAGCGCATGTTGCAGGTGATAGTCACTGATCATCAGTTACAGCTATTATCACTGAGTTTTGCTACATCAGGTCACATATGTGACCCTCCACCACAAAACCAGTCGGAAGTTGCTCTGAGTTTGGCAGGTTGGGACCGAATTCTGTCAATTTCAGTATTGTTTGTCTATTGTGAAGTCTCATTCTATTTCTTTCTTTGTCTCTGAGGTTCTAGCTCATTCACCTCTGGGATCTCTTCTACATAGCACCGGAGGAAGACCCCGATTGGGGTTGCAAATTTGCAAAATATTCGGAGACGACTTTCCGATTTATTGTATACTGTGTGTCGTTTTTGTGCTGTTTTTTGGATATGGATATGATTTCTTTATCTCCTGGTGTCATCTCACTACATGTACATTAGGCTCATTTTCCGTGCGACTTCCGACTGGTTTTGTGGCAGAGAGTCACATATTGTAACACAATTTCACTTGAAAAGGGTGTCACATGACATCACTGAAAAGCTTTCAGGATTTTTTTAAAAGCATGCGCATCGTTATCAGGATTATTTTGTTTGGCAACACTGAAGCAGAAACCTCTCTCATTCTTTGTTTAGCACCAGCATCGTATCGACTAATATGCACAGAATAAGAGAAGCTCCACCAAACCAAAGTGTAACACGTTATTATCAAACTCTGAAACCAAGATATGCAAGTCTGCAAGTTTAATTGCTAATGTAGGCAGGAATATATTGATCTCCGCTCACATGATGCCCCAGGTACATACTTACACAACTACTTAACAATTTGAGACAACATTAGAATTTTTACGTAGCTGATTTTTTTGCATTCTGTCAGATCTATTTTCCCACCTTAAAAGGTTTGAATGGGATGGAGAGCTTCTTGCTGATGAAGATATTTGACGGATCCTTTTAATGAAACCAAACCATCCGTATTTGAATACAGATTGAGAGGAGTAATTTCAATGTTCAAACATATCGCGCACTTCCAAATTATTGCAAACAGTTATTATTTGTGCGGATGTGTACGGATCTTGATTCTAACTTTAAAGATAATGTATCACGGATCTTTTCGCGGGCCACGAAATTCATTGTTTATTTACATTTTGTTTGTTTGATGTCCAGGCTTTCGTTGTCTTGTGAGTAAATTATTGGTGGCATGCCCCTCTAGAAATTCTGTTGATTCCAAAAGTATTCATTTTGGTGGGTTGGCATGTCCCAAAAATCCAAAATAACATAATGTAAACATCCATGTTTACAAACATTGAATGTAAACATGAAGTCGTGATATATTATCTTTAAAATGTAAATCCAAAATGGAAGCAACTTCGGTGGATTCCATCCACATACAGACAAGTACAGAGCACAATTGACCTACTGTAAGCCGTGAAATTTTCGCGGCGCTAATTGTTTGCAATTTTCATACTTCACAAATTCGCGAAGAATAAATTTCACTATATGGCCCTTGAGCTTCAGAAATTTTTAAGGCCCAGCGATTTTCGCGACCCCTTATCGCGAAAATAAAACGCTCCCAAAAAAATTCCCGGTTTACAGTACATTTATCCACGAACATTCCACATATGTCACGTGAAGGGTACCCTCCAATTCATTGCATATGGTACAGGTACGTCACACGTCTCTTCCGCATGACCTCCGCGCACGACACGCGAATGACGTCACGTCTTCACTGCGTGCTTCCAAGGCGCCACGAAAGATGCAAGGATGGTACGCGCATGACGCTGCATGTGGTATTAACCCGTTAACTGGGTAGGACGTCATATTACGTCATCACAAAATCCGGGGAACCCCGGGGGGAACACCCCGTGAAGGATCTCAGCTTGCGTAGGACGTAATAGTACGCCCTGCAAGGAAATGGCACTTCACATTGCGTAGGACGTTATATCACATCCTGAACCTTATGTGTCAAATACTTTTTTGGGCAATTTTTTTTCTAAGAAAGAATTTTTTTTCTATAATTACACCAGTTAAGGCCAAAAAAAATAAAGTATTTGTTTCTTGTCCGCGCCCGCGTCATTCCCAGATTTTTCATGAAATCTGTGCTTTAAACATGTAGAGAGATAGTTTGCTGGTGGTATTTCCCCCCATCCAAGAAGAAAACAGAAAAAAAATTATTTGAAAATAAAAAAAAAATTCGCATGCCCGCATCAATTTTCGCTGAGTTGCTGGACAAGAAACAGACAATTTTTTTTTTTGGCCTAACGGGTAAAGCGGATGGTTTGTGGCATGGAAGGTGGGTCAATTGTGCAGTGTACTGTATGTTATAAAACTTCAATTTTTACAGATGAAAGATATGTTGACCAAGTCACTTTCGTGCTACTTGCATAGCAAAGCACAGTGAAGCCGAGTCAGGTAAACATGGTAAATAAATTTAATGGGCTAAAGGATTCAAATCTGTTTAATATGAACAAACCATCGCACACGTTGCAATAAAATACTTTCTGTCTTATTTCTCACACGAAATGTGATTCTCCGCTCTCCTAACCTTGGCATAATAACTGCGGCAAACATTTATGAAAGAAAATGAAATGGCCAGGGCCATTGTGCTCACCTCTGTGACAGAGTATGAAGTGTGAGTAGCCTGGTGATACACTGAATGGTGAAAGATTAGTGCAGAAACATCGTAACATTTACTACCGATGAGATATGGCCAAAGTAAATTTTTCAAGATGGCCGCCTGGCAGCCATGTTGAAGTCCAATCGAACCGAAATTTGGCATATAAGTAGACGGTACCAAGACACATATTTAGGCACGGTTAAAGCATCCTAGCTCCCACTATTTATGAGGTGTGGGTCAAAGTCCATTTTTCAAGATGGCTCCCTGGCGGCCATATTTGACGTAGAATCTGACTGAAATTTACCATATATTTATACGGTACCTAGATACATATTTTGGCAACGTTAAAACATCCTACCTACTCCTATTTATAAAATGTGGGTCAAAGTCCATTTTTCAAGATGGCTTCCTGGCGGCCATATTTGAAGTCCGATCGGGTTGAAATTCGGTGCATTTGTGCAGGGTGCCTAGATATATCTTCACACCAAATCACAACAATCTATGTCAAATAGCAATGAAATGTGCCACCAAACAGTGAATTTTGAACTTTGACCTCTGTGACCTTGAAAAGTAGGTCAAATCAAAAACCCGGGATTTATGTGATGAAGTCTCATCAGAGGAACCCACCATAAAAGTTTCGTGGTTCTAGCTAACCGCGTTCAGGAGATACGGCCGAAAGAATGTTTTCACAAAGCGCCCCCTACAGGCCAGAGTGTACAAGCAGCAGCGCTAAGTTTCGGTCCAGAGATAGTTTTTACCATAGGGTACCTGTACACCAAATTTCAAGTTTGTAACCCAAGCGGTTTAGAAACGTGCCACCCCTGTTAACGACGACGGACGACGGACGACGACGACGGACGACGACGACGGACGACGACGGACGACGGACGACACACCATGGGAGAAGCTCACCTCACAGAGGTGAGCTAAAAACAACCCATATATTACTTCATCCACTCCGACACCAGAACTAAAGATGCATAGCATAACTTATGGTAGAATAAAAACGGTCAAGTACCAAAAGTTATCCACCCAAAAACACTACAATCACTTGTGTAACATCCTTGGCATTCCCACTTGACATGCCGCACATCATGAAAATGACAAGACATGCATAGGCAATTTGTTTTTTCCACAACATGTATAGGCTATTTAAATCAGAGTCAGAAAATTTCCATTTTGGAACTTTTTCACTTCCATATAAAACATGCGAAAAAAAATTGAAAAAGTTGCATAAGGACGACCCAAGAGAAACATATCAGCAGACGGAGTAAGATTGCTGTTTATAATGGGAAAAATACATAATTTGTGGGTGGCATCTTTCGGCCTTGGTATCTTTAAGCCTAATGGCAGACAGTCTGAAATGTTGAGGCCATGCCATTGAACATGAGGCCCATATTCATAAAACCTTCTAGGCTACTTGCTATTAAATGCCCAGTTTGTACAGGCCAACATATAAGGTACGCTTCACGATTGACCGACCTTCCGCATCGCGTCCCATCCACGTACCACATGCGGATGGGACGTACCTCATGCGCGTAGGCCATCATCTTATCTTCCGCGGACGTCGCACGCCGCCGTAGAAGGCACGCAATGAAGACGTATCATTCGCCCGTGGTGTACAGACGTCATGCACAAGAGACACGTGATGTGCTCGTACCATACGCAATGAATTGAAGCATACCTTTCACGTGACATATGCGGAAGATACGCAGATAAAGGTAGGTCAATTAAGCAACGTACTGTACAACTAGCAACCAGCTAGCAAGATTATCGCTAGTTCGAATTGTAAACATTACAGTTTGTTTATTTACATGGTTGATTATAATAGTTATTTTTCCTTGGACAGGTGGCAGCACCGTGTATACCAAAACATTAATGTTATCTACTTTTATATCTATCTTGATAAATATTCTTGTAACTGAAATATATTTATGATTTTACGCTCAAAAACAAACAAAAAGTTGTGAAAGGTGAGATTTAATTAGATTTTATCTGATTTGTTAGTACCAGAAGTTGACAATAGGTGGCACACCGTAATGTTTACAATTCGAACCGGAGCACCTTTAAGCTTCCACAGAATGCAAATTTGAAGATCAACTTTGGATCCTTCACAAGGGAAACTTCTCCATTCAATGACATTGGTTGAGATTCATAAAAGCTAGCAAATGCTTTTACTTCACGTTTTCTAGTACATTTACATTGGACCTCTCTGTGCAAATCTTAAGTAAAAGCATTTGCTAACTTTAATACGAATCCCAGCCAACATCTCTGACAGACACAAACTCGACAACATGAAGCCATCTATTCATTATTTGACAGTCCCGCCGTCTTTATATCAACACAGATTTCGTACGTGAGCACGTGGTAGGCAAGCCACAACAGTGACAGTTCAGTGATTTGATTAATGCTGATCTGCCAACCAGGGGCCGGTTGCACAAAAGTTGAAAAGATGAAAGCCTGTTAATTTAACTTTTCCTGTTAAAATCCCTAACTTGGTTTTAACTAACAAAACTAACATTTTGGGATAATTTAATGCCAAGATAACTAACAGTGACTTTTAACTTTTGTGCAACCAGCCCCAGATAAGTGCACACACACACACGAAATCTCCGCAGAAATCCAAGGTGGCATGGCCTGTCAAAATATTCATGCAACAAGGTTACACAAGGTACAACACAGATATCAAGAAACGACAAATTCTGATTGGTTTTGATCATAGGATGCCGATGGATGAGAGGGATTGGTAAAACCTTCCATTCATTGGATAAGCAAAAGCGAATGAAGGACAAGATAGGTTTGACATCACAATACACAGTAACGTAAAATGCAGTTTTGGGAAATGGGGCCCAGGGGCCGTATGCATAAAACATCTTAAGTGTAAAATTTCCCTTAAACTATTGTTCCAAGCAAAAGATAAGGGAAATTTTACACTTAAGATGTTTTATGCATACTGCCCCAGACTCTCAACCCTGCAGTCATTGCAAGGACAGAGCAGGAGGATATCTGCCAAATGCACTGCGTAATGGGGCCCCAGACTCTGTAGCCTGCAGTCATTTCGGTTGACTTATGCCAAATGCACTTTTCAGCAATGGGGCCCCAGACTCCTCAACCCTGCAGTCATTTCGAAGACAGAGCAGGTGGACTTCTACCAAATGCACTTCTCATCAACGGGGCCGCAGCTCTAAACTCTGCCGTCATTCTAGCCATGATGACACTGAATGGAAGTCATAGCCAATCCGCTAATCAATCTCACTGAAAGCTCGAAAGTAAATCTTCACTTAAACTGACAGTAATCAAATACAGTGAAACCCCTCATGTGGACCATCCCTCTATGTGGACCACCCCTCTATGTGGATCGATTTTTGTCGGTCCCAAATAAATCCTTCACATTTTCCTTTAGCTAAGTGGACCACCCCTCTACCTCGACCTGGACCACCAAAAGTAGGGTCCCAAAGTGCATGGTGACCCCTCTATGTGGACCAGGAGATGCAAAATCTAGGTATTCGCGTGGTCCATGGTTACACCAAACACATGGAAAAGCTAGATTTCACACCATAGGCTTTTTGTTGGTCCCAGGAATAAACAAACAATTAACACCTTTGCTAGACAAAAACTCAGTCAAGCTAATCAACATTGAATGACTCACTCACATCGAAGGGGTTCAATTAAACATCAACATGGGATCCATCTGTGGTGAAAGTGGTAGTGTCACCGTAGGACTCCAATATTTCGAAAATGCCAACCCCCCTTTATGTGGACCACCCCTCTATGTGGACCAGTTTGACCCGGTCCCACGTGTGGTCCACTTAGAGGGGTTTCACTGTACTGAACTTTATATTACAGTAGAGGGCACCAGAAGTTCAATTTAATACAGCACATAAAATAAATCATCCCCAGAATCTCAGCATCAAGAGTTAAGTTCACATTTATTTCATCTTCTTAAGAATTAATTTCCATCACGGCAAAATTGGATGAAAGATATTTTACCGCTGCATTTAATCCTTTGGATGTATTCTACAGCAGAAATCAGCAGACATGGTGAATTTTTACGTGAATATTATGGGGTAGGCCACCGAGTGTTTGACTTATGAGTTGACAAATGATTTTTCTGGAATTGTGATATATTTCATTGAGGTCTGGTATTCTATCAAAGACCTTTTCTATTCTTCATACGTTGCAAGGTACAATACATAAAGGTCATTGTGATTGTGATATATTTCATTGAGGTCTGGTATTCTATCAAAGACCTTTTCTATTCTTCATACGTTGCAAGGTACAATACATAAAGTGCCTGAGGAAGACTCCAGTTGGGGCCAAAAATTTACGAAATTCAGAGACGACTTTTACGTATCGTACCATTTTGTGTGTCGTTCTTTGTGCTCTATGTTGGATAATTTCATACGCTGCAAGGTCTTTAAGAACACCGGTGGTGCTCTCACACTTGATGCTTTCCATGAGGTAGGCAGGGGTTTTTAGCGCTCGCTTCCGACATCCTGAAGAAATCAGCTCGCACGCACGAGCTAGGACGCATTTTCTTCAGGAATCCTACCACATCAGAACACATGAAAGAGTGGTACTTTTCTGCCGCTGGATCAGAAATGCCCAAATACCATTTCTCATTTCCCATATCTGGTACTGTGGGCAGCGACGTAGAGAGCGAGCGCAAAGAACCATTGGAGCACGAACATCGAAAACACATTTTAATCTCGAGGTGGTTACTCAGCAACAACTGAGAAAATCGACGTCGTTCCGATCACTTCGAACATTACAACAGGAATACTACATAAATAACCAGTCTTGGTGCAATCATCACAATAGTACATTCATGCAAGACGGGATTTAAACCAATCAGTCTACCTTCAATCCTTCCTCGATCTGGTTGCGTGAAATTACACAAAGAAAGCATGAGAACAGGACAGGAATAAAATTTGAAGTTTAAGAATATTGATAGCAATCAGAAGGCCTCATCCTAAAAGCACTAGTAATAATCATCAACCATCTTTACCCTGGCAAGCTTCAATTCCTATATCACTCCTACTCTCGCTCATCGGAGGGCAAAGTGACCGTAGGCCTAAGTCCAGATGTCATCAACAGGAGTAACTGCCGCTTATATTTCTCATGTTACAGTACATTGCAAAATTGACCTCCCTTCCACGCCGCGCACCATCTGCGTACCACATGCAGCGTCATGGGTCGTATCTTCCGCGGATGTCGCGCGCTGCTGCGACAGGCACACAGTGAAGACGTATTAACGTCATTCACCTGTGGTGTGTGGACGTCACGCAGAAGAGACGCATGATGCACCCGTACCATACGCCATGAACTGAAGCGTACCTTCCACGTGACATACGCGGATGAAGGTATAGTAGGTCAATTGTGCAACATACATGTACTGTATTTGATTTTCACGGAGTAAAATGTCTCAATGGGAGCAGTCAGCCGCGCATATTGCTAACAGATGGCAGCACAGTCTTAGCGGACCTAATGTACAGGAAATCTATTATGATCGCTGCTCGATCGATAATGACTGGGTCCGCTAGATGCATTGAATTGGGCCCTAGTGACACCTAGTGGTCAACTCGCTGACAGCTCCTATTTGGAAATGCATGCCAGTAAGATGATCAAACAGATATCAATTTGTGTGTGTCTACCAGCTTAACTTACCAATTTACTAGAAATTCTAACATTTAGTTTCCACCCTGTACACTGTTAAAAGATACCACATCTGCCTGTAATACCACTCAGAAATTTTCTATGTCAATGAATGCGTATGATGATGTAAAGTGAAGTCGAGCACTCTTGAAATTCACTCACTGAAGTCTGGCAACCTCAAGCCCCATCTATGAACAGCCCTCTAGTAAGATTTAATTGAGAACAGAGCATCATATACAACTTCATGTGTTCAACACAACACCTGGTTGAACCTGGGCCCAGTTTCACAAAGAATCTTAAGTCTAAAGTTTGACTTAAGTCATCATGTGACCAGGTTTCAGCAAATCAGATGACTTCATTTCAGACTTAAGTTTTTTCTTAGACTCAAGATTCTTTGTGAAACTGGGCCCTGGTAATACAGGAGGAGCAAGCACCCTCACCCCCAAAGAATGGCAAATGGGAGGTATTAGAGAGTTTGAGATCAGCAACTTATCACGGATCCTTATACGTATACGGATCGAAATGTACACAAAATTTGTCCTCGTTGTACAGAATTCTATCCGTATACGTATAAGGATCCGTGATAAGTCGCTGATCTCAAACTCCCTATTATTTTCCCTGTCACCTTATCAAAGTGTAATGTTACCTCATCAAAATGTAATGCAAAGGTTCGATTTCAAGTTGGGATTGATTCCTGATGTAAAACAAAGGCCTTTATTGAATAGGCAGGTGTCAGGCCACAACTGGGCCAGTGCTCACATTCCATTTTTGAATGAAATACCATACCCTGTAATAGGGATTATTGGGATCGGTCACTTTCTAGTAAAACCTGGTCCCCCTTGGAGATTTAAAAGGTGGATGTTGCACTTTTTTGGGGCCACCCTTCTAGAATACGGCCCTAATTTTCTCAGGGAGCTCCACTTTCACAGCCAGAAGGTATGGAAGAGCTGTGATGAGATCACCAGCATGCAGGGAATCAATGGCAGACTTGAGAACATCTGTTGGAATCAAAAGTGTGTCAGTTTGTCATCCTCCCACAGCAGGGGTTTACCTCGCTCCTCTTCATCCACCTACACAAACCCCTGCTGAAATAGAACATCCAGTGAATCTGGTGTGGCTGTTCCATACTCCAGTTGCACTCCCTCTATTTTCTTGGTTTTGGTACTTTCGTGGTTTTACCCTGTTTTATCATAGAAGTTTTGTATCTACAAATCACTTATGTCTTTTCAAAATTGACTGAATATTATCCCAGTGGTTCTTCATATATAACAAGATTCTTATTATTTTTGATTGTTAAAGGACCACGGTATTGCCACTTTTTCTCGACAGCCGGCGCCACCACGCCACTCTCCAAACCAGGCACTAACTACGTTGTCGGTGATTTGACCCGATTTACTACGTACATTTTGTAATGCATTTTTGTAGTTCGTGTTACTGCCGCTAGGTGGCTCCCTCTACTTCAGCAGTCAAATAACGCATTTGAGATCCAATACCGTGCTCCTTTAATAGAAGTCATAATTATAAGCACTCTGATTTGGCAATGTATTTCTGACTGCCTCATGCTTGGCTGGGAGACCCAAGTTATTAAGGCTTTGTGTACGAGTGTATGAAGAGGAACGAGACCAAAGCCCTGCTGTGGGAGGATGGTCAGTTGTCCTCACCACACAAACACAATTCCACACAAAACTTAGGAATGAAATATTGTGAGCGATTTGATATTTTCAATACATAAAACTTCTAAGATCCTTCCATTCTGAAATGTTCTGGGGTGGAACAATCGCACAAGAAATTTGACACACCCAACCCTTCAAGTGCTACAATGATTTGTACTCAATTCAAGTAATCCATTTATTCTAAGCTGTCATACGAAGGTTTTTCCTCAAAAATTTGACATTTTGAATGAAGAACATCCATTGAAAACGACTAGAAAGCAAAAGGTCATGAGTAACTTAGGAAAAAGTTACGACCTTTAACATATGCGAGTTTTGCAGGAAAAAGCCTTTCTGTCATCTACGAAGGAAAGAGTACACAATGAAAATCTTTTATAGACTTGAAAACAACCATGCACTTAACTTAAGTCTTTAGAGAACTTTTAAGATTTTACATGATTTTGATTTTTAAAAGTAAATACGCAAGACAGAACACAATGGACGACCTCAGGAAAGGTGTTTTATGACATAAGACTGGACCAGTTTTTCAACTTTATCCTTGTAGGTTGGGTCGTTTTGACAATAATCAAGTAGAAGGAAGGGTCATATTAGAACAGTGCTTGACTTTGGGAGGAGACGGCAAGCGTTATGAGGTAGAACATTTCACTTGCGCCTCCACTGCACAAATGCACTGAAGTGTACAACAGAAGTAAAACCATTTACTATCCCATTCTCATTTGTCCCTCATACAGTACTTTGCCCAATACTGACATACATGTACCCTTATCCGCACACCTTTCGCCTACGTCATGCATATGGTACGAGCACGCCATAAAGTCATCTCCAAATTTCGCAAATTTTCTACCAAAACCGGGGTCTTCCTCAGGCACTTTCTCAAGAAAGTGCCTGAGTAAGACCCCGATTGGGGTCGAAAATTTGCGAAATTCGGAGACGACTTTACATTTACAGTCATTTTATGTGTCGTTTTTTGTGCTCTATGTTGGATATCTGTACGAGCACGCCACGCGTCTTTTCCGCGCGAATGACGTTACATCTTCACTGTGTGCCTTCCAAGGCACCACCCGACATCCCCAGAAGATACGAGGACGATACGTGCATGACGCTGCATGTGGTACGCAGCGCGGAAGGTACAGATACGTCAATTGTGAAAGTACTGTACATCAAACAAGAGAACTTGTTTGTTGTGATGTACCCGTATTTTCGCGACTATAAGGCGCGACCTTTTTTTCCGTGAAGAAGGGTCTAAAATTGGGGGTGCGCCTTATAGTGTGGTGCGCCTTATCTGCGGCTTGAGTCTGACAATTTGATCAGAACGCAGAGAAAGAGTTTGCTCATAGGATTTGGCTCCCAAAGGGTAATTTCAACACTGTTTCCTTTAGACTTCTGCTAAGACCAAAGACACAAACGACTGCCGCCAGTTTTCTATGGCTCAGGAACCAACCTGTGCAAGTAAACTCACACCTGGAGAAGTACATGTACCTTTACTCAAAAGAATGGTAAATGCGCAAGAAATTGGGTGAACAAAACTGAATAGTATAACAATCAAGAGCCAGAGGAAACATTTACATCTACCTGCACAGGGAATGGTGAAAACTCATGCAACTGGGGAAAAAATATGACAGTCTTGATGTGGAAAAGATTATGACAAATCTCTCAGAACAAAATCCAGAACTAGCCAGTTTAGTTGTCACTGATTCAGCAACACAAGTCAAGAAACCGGCTGAGCCAGGGGTTTAGATAATTTTTTAAAGACAGGAGTACTGTACTCATCTTGCATATAGTGAGTGCGTACACTACTCTCCTGGCCCCTGTAATGTGGCGTATTTTACGCATGCCCAGCGCCACCAGAGCAGGATGGACCGTAAACTGTATAGTGAGACCATGGAGACCTCACCCAAAACTGTACAGTGAGACCTGGAACATGTGGGAAGATTGCAAATGGCGGCCATGTATTGCAAATGGCGGCCGTGGCGGCAATCTCATCGCGTTTTGGAACTTTATTCACGCTTATAAGCAAGGCAGTTTTCAATTTCTTGCGTATCTGACGGATCATAAAGTATCATAGTGCGTATGGTACGCATCTGGGGCTTTTTTGACATGCGTATGTTACGTTTTATGCAAGATTTCGCTTGCGTTTTTTCCAACAAGAGTTGCGTATTTACGCAAATACGCACGTTATCTAAACCCCTGCTGAGCTGGTATGTGAATGTTAGAAGTTGCTGTCTGAGAGTAAACCTCTAGTGGATAACGAAACAACAGTTACTTCCAAGAGTGCAGAAAAATTTTCGGAAGTTTGTCTCCGAAGTTACTGCTGTCAAGTGCAAGGATTATTGAAAGATGTCATATAGTAATAAAGGACTGGTGGCAGACATTTTAATTTGAAGTTGATAGACATTTGACATTTCTGTCGCCAGTTGGCTGACAGAAAGGGTCGACATAATCTGTCTAGTGGTGTAGCGCCTTCACTGAATGTTCTTTTGGGAAAACCGATACAATGACGGACAGCAAGCTTAGAGCTAGAGGCAAGTACAGGCAAAGCAAATCTAGTTACAACACAGATTATCAACACAGTGGAGGAAAAGGCAGAGGCCAATGACCGTCACATCCCTTCCTAAGAACTAAATGACCTAACACACCCACAGGCCGTTACTAGGAGTGATTGAAAATATGGAAGCCTTATTTTCTTGTACCGTCGATGCACTCTTGAAACAGATTATGGAAGTTGAATGTCAAAATGTCAACAACAGACAGGTCAATGTTTTATATCAAAAAGAATTTTAAAATGTCATTCATGTCATCGTTATTAGCTATACGGATTTCTTTTCCGATGATTAGAATGTAACAATTTTGTTTTGTTCCTTTAGAAATTCAACAACAGCTACAAATGAAGCTAATATAAGACGGGTATCTGAAATCTTGAGGCATGTGCAATTTTCCAGGTGGGCTTCATTTTCAACAACTTGTTGTCATGGTATCCCAAAGTTTCGGTCATGGTGAATCAACACTAGTAATAGCCTGTTTCACGAGTGAAGTCGTCAAAATAATCTTACTGTTCATTCTACACCCCAGTGGTGTGAGGTTTTTATTGCCAATATCTCTGCAACTGCTGGGTCAAATTTGACACACTATACATCAATTGACTTGTCTTTCTTGTCGATATCTTTCGTCATTTCAAAATGGCCACCATTTCGGCCATACACACAAACAGTGACTGGTGAAAGAACGTTTTTCTGTCACGTTTTTAGGGAAAATGACAGTGATGATGGCTTAGCAGCAAAAACGACAAATTGATCGATGTATGGTATGCCAAATTTGACCCAGCCGTTGCGGAGATATCGGCCATAAACCTCGCGCCAATCGGATGTGGAATGAAGAGTAGATTTTTGAGAGTTATTAGTTCTACAGTGATACGTACTGTTTGCTCAGCGGATCCTGGAACCCTCTGCCGCAGTGGTGGTATGAGGCCCGGTTCATTCCCGTAGTAGTCATGAAGCTGCATCGTGCTGAATGCCTGGGTGAGAGAAAAACAATGGAGTCCTGATGCTGAACAAAGTGATTATCACTGGTGTCGTTCGTGACACCAGCAACATCAACATCATCAACACTAGCACCATTATATCATCATATACATATACATCATCAACATCCAAACTATTTTCATCATTGTCATCATCTGAGAACCACACAGAAGAATGGTGACATAATGTGAGACTTTACTGCTGTTAGAGGCCACCAGCAGTTGGCGGTCCTATGACGTTGTGGAATTTGACGTCACAGAGAAGAAATGCATACCATGACGTCATCCACAGGGCCGTATGCACCAACAAAGATTATCTTTAAAAACTCCATCTTGGCTACCAAGGGTTGTGACATCGCTCCGCCCTCCGACTACGCTCGCACAAACCCTTGGCATCTTTCGCAGTCGTCACCTGTATTTCACAGGCTGTTCTGTTACCACCCCACCGTTCAAATATGCATTTGGTACTTTCACATTTAGTCTGTTTATTTCAAATAGATATGTCATTGTATAGTGTTTATTGACTTATTTATCATTACGGAATTGCTACTTATCCTTATTTTTAACCATAACTGGAAGAAATCCCCTATACCAGGAAATCCCCCGTACGACTGATCGATGGAAGAGCTAATGAAATTCACGGCTTGGCAAGTACCTACCCGGTACACGTGGGCTGGCAATATTAGCGCCGACTGGTACAATTCACTTGCTGCTTCCCATTTTTGTACACACGAGTACATTGTTTCCATCAATAAAAGTATTCCTTGCCTGTCGTTGCAGCGGATTCAAGCTTTGAATCCGGAAAATTAGGCCTTGGAATCGCGAATCGCTCGCTGTCATTCTGTAGCATTCGCCATGTTGTTTTCTGTTACCTCGCTCCCAGTTGCTACGCAAGTAGATTGTCCTACTGAAGAGTTCAGTTGGTATCATGTCAAAACCTGAAGGCGAGGTTAACGGGCAAATCTCAGGCGGGCTCTGATTGGTACATTGATTTCCCGATGTGGGTCAAATACAGAAATTCATGCGAAAGCTTCCAGGGGTAGTGGCGTAGTCTTTATGACGTAGCCAATACACGTGGAGTTCCAGGATGCTTAAACTCAGGTTGAGCCACAACTTTTCCATCGTCACATCATGCCCTGGCACACCTGAACAAATGAAAAGCTGTGGCTCAACCTGAGTTCAAGATAATCGTCGTTCATCGTGAACGCCATGGGTAATGTCTAAGACGTCAATTTTTTTGCGTTCTAGGACCGCTAAACAGGTGGCCACTAATGGCAGTGAAGTCTCCCATTGAGCCACATGACAATGTCCATTATGGCTTCAACATTATCTCCACTACCACAACTGCAGTCAACATCGTCATCATACATGTTATTTAGACAGACCTACAGGTCTTTATTTTTTTAGGATTTAAACAAAAAAGGGCAAATACACATGTGTTAGATTCAGTTATAAGATATAAACAAAACAACATTTTGGGTTAAATTCAACATCAAATGAAAAAGAATTAAATTCGGGACAGAATGAAACCCAGTGAATGCTTCTTCAGTTTTTTTTTCAAATTGAGGGGTGCACGTGGATGGACCAAAAGTGATTCTTCACAAATGAACTTCAGCTTACATCAAAGGACGATATCCAGTCATAAAGAGCCTGTTAAGTAGAGGAGGAAATCCCACATAAATTGGCGCCATGACAACAGGGAAAAAAGTTCAGGCTATTCTCGTAAAGAACCAAAGGTTTTGAGATTACTTTTTTCATGCTATTTAGCCTGTAAGTCAACAGGGTCTTCTTTAAGAGAGAGACAGAGATGGTTATCGTCAGCAGATCTCCAACGGAGGCCATTGTCTTTAATGGGAATCATATCTTTAATGGAATAATCATTTCCATGGGAACCATAAGACATGCATCATGGAGTAACCTTCACAAATGACGCTGGGAACTATTAGTACACTTTCTATAATGGCAGCAAAATGAAAATTTTCTGAATGAAGTATTCGACTATACTCTTGGAAACGGCATGTGAATGACTTCAAAAGCAAAGTATATTTCTTCAAACTCTTAAAATTTTCTCAAGATGAAAATCTCATACGATTGCAATTAGATCAACAAAAGTAGACAAGAAATGATACAATGAATAATTCAGATCTGTCTGAAAAGCTTCCGTAACTCATCACAAATATTCTCAATTGGTACTCAATGAAAGGGAATTTGGCAACAAAAGCTATTGAAGGAAGACCAAGGCAAAGATACCAACAACACCGCCATGTAAGCGAGACTGAAACACAGCATGCGACATCGGTGTGTGGTTACTACGTACCCCATTCATGTTCATCATATTCATGGCTGGCGCTTTGTCGTCGTGTTGGTTGATGTCCAGAAAAATATTACTTCACCTGAGAAATGAGACAAGATGGAAGAAAGTTGATTATTGACTGGAGAGTTGGCATTCTTGGAAAGCTACTTGAATAATGCAGAATCATAAACCATGTCTCCTCTGACGTGGTCAGCTGGAACCAAAGTTCTGTTTTATTACATCACATTGGAAACAGATAAACCACACTAGTGATGCTGCTGAAGACCTCTTTAAAACAATGCAACTTAAAAGGTTTTCCTTTCTGTAGCTTAGAACACATGAATTTAGAACAACAATGACAAAATGCATTTTTGCACTTCACTTTTCAGTTTGAGTTAGCCTTCAACTCCAGACACAAACGATTAGGCCAACACAGATGATCTCTGCACTCCTCTAGCATGTCTAGAGCAGGCCAACACAAATCTCTTCTCTCCTCTAGTATGTCTAGAGCAGGCCAATACAAATCTCTGCTCTCCTCTAGCATGTCTAGAGCAGGCCAACACAAGTCTCTGCTCTGCTAGCATTCTAGAGCAGGCCAACACAAACCTCTGCTCTCCTCTAGAGCAGTCAAATGTAAAGTATACGGATATTCCCAGATAAAGAGGCATCCATGGTTTCTGCGACCCCACCGAACTATGGGTACCTGGTAACATCTTTCTCTTGTCATCTTGAGGGCCTCCTTAAAGTGGTCCTAAACCGCCGGGGCGAGCGAGACAGCCTCGTTTTCATTTTCCCGCGCTACGCCAGTATGAATGAGCGCCTGTCAATCATAAAGCCAGGAGCGGAAATCGGAAGTTCCATTTTCGTGGGCGGTGAAAATGATCGAGTGCCAACTTTTGCTTGGCGGTTTAGGACCACTTTAAGAGGAGGGGGAGTATACATTTTCAAGGACGACACAAAAACTCATAAGAAATTTCATTGAGACACACACACTGTAAGTCCTTGTACGGCACTTCCTGAAACCAGTCTTTCATTTGAAAGTTCACGGAGTATAAGATAACAATTTAACAAACGAACCAACAAATGATATATTGATACTTAGAATTTACCTTGTCCCAACTATGACCAACCTGCTGGTAAATTTCATAGGGAAATGTACGCGTCATGTATCCAGAATTACAAACAGGAAAATGAAACCAATACTTAAGCTCTGCTGTTGTTGAATTTTGTCACAATAGCATGTACATTTCCAAAAGAAACCACTATCGGAGCTTGTAAACTTACTATGAACGGAACAAATACTAGTATTACTTTAACAGCTTGAATGCCAAACATGCATAATACCATCAATATACCGTCTACCCCGAGGACATCATCACGACAATAAATACTTATAAAAACGTAACAAACACAACAGTTTCGATCATTGGATAGGAAAATAAATACTTCATCTAGAGTTATTGCTGCAGAAGAAAAGACGCCCACTACATGTTTTATAACCAGAGTCAACAGGAAAATGTACCAACTCACGCTTTCCTACCAAAGTGGGCATACTCTTCACCAATTGATTTACATGTAGCTGGTTGAGTATGGCCACTATGGAAGTTAGGCAACCATATATACTGTGGTCGCGGAGTTATGCCAGAGTGGGGGCAGTTCTGTAGGCCTACTTTTAACCCGCAGGCATAGTCTTACGTATGTACGAAAAGTATGGACCAAATACAGAGATAGGGTTTAGGGGCATGTCCCAAATTCCCCAGAACCAATCATAGGACACGGCGTGACCAAGTGATACGGTAATAGCAAAATGGGTGGATATGGGGTCCACTCCGGCATAACTCCGCGACCACAGTATGTTCACTAGGCTGGGTTTACATAGAGGTACCGTAATTTTCGGGCTATAAGGCGCGGCCTTTTTCCTTGAAGAAGGGTCTAAAATTGGGGGTGCGCCTTATAGGGTGGTGCGCCTTATCTGTGGCTTGAGTCCGACAATTGTAATTAGGCCTATCAATCATGTTGGGTGTTGTTACCACGAACGGTCAATGCACACTGAGCAGCCATACATTGTGTGTGTACAATATGCACTGAAGCATTCACTGATGGGACTGCGCCTTATACGGCGGTGCGTCTTATGTATGGATTTCGTCAAAGATTTTGGGTGAAATTAGGGGGTGCACCTTATAGTCAGGTGCGCCCCATAGTCGCGAAAATACGGTATATGGTATACAGACACGCTGGAGAATAACGGCCTAATGAAGGGTTCATGACCATGAAACCTTTGTTCGCCAGCGTGTCCGTATACCATATACCTCTATGTAAACTTGGCCTTATGGCACTGCATCAGTTTAATTTCACCCAGACAATTAGTGACGTATTAAAGACAAGAAGATCAGTTTTCTTGAAAACTTATGGCTCATATAAATAAAGATCAAATGCTTTACCTTCAGATTTGTACAGCATCGCCTAGTGTATTTGTATTGCCAAATTCAAGTAAAAGCATTTACTAGTCTTTATTCATATGACCAAATGGCTGGTATTCATAAAAGTTAGCAAATGCTATACTTGAGATTTGCACAGTGAGGTCCAATGTAAATATAATTACAAAACTTGGAGCAAAAGCATTTGCTAGCTTTTATGGATGCCAACGACTTCCAATCGACTGAAACAGCAGTTCAAAACACAGAAGCATTTACATGTAGAACTGCGAATGATGTTCAAGAAGTGACCTTATCAAAGGATATCAAATGTACATACCAGAAATCAGCCATATGCTACAGTTATAATGTAAAACTGAAACGCCTCAAGATAAAGTAAATCCACTGGGAAAGCAAGCTTTTAAATTACTTTTAGCCTCAGCCAAGGGCTATTAACAAAGGCTGAATAGGCCTACATCATGATATATTCTGATCATATCATGCCTAATGGATGTATTGAATATTTCATCGATGAATTGTGTCTTCCCCCCAGGAAACTGCTAAGAACAGTCAGGGAATCGAGGGGTCTAACTTGTTTGGATGATAACATACACAAAAGGCCTACTTACACTATGCATCTGACAAATGGCAGGAACACAAGGAAAACGGAGCAAATATATCCCATCGCGAGAAGTATTAAATCCGATTGCTCTAGGTCTCGACAGGGTTGAATTTATAAGTGAATGCAAACACGCTCAGTTATCATAAATACACAACATGAATAGAAATAACTTGAGCACAAATAAGGCATTTTACGAACATGAACGAGCTTCCTGAGATGACTTGATCGCGTACGTACGTAATCGTTTTAATCCTCATTTAGATTTGTGGTTAATGTTGTGAGTAAGATTGATACGCAATGAATGAAAACCCAACAAAGATGCAAAACACACAGAGAGATAGAAACAGGGGGCCTTCTCAAATGTACATATACCGATGGTGACTACATCGTGCTTCTTTTTTTCAAGCATTTCTGAATTCTTGATGCCGAATTATAAAAGTCGCATTAATGGACAGTTTTGTCTGATGGGAAGTGAACCAGGTAGGCACACGAAGATGTCTCGCATCAATTACTTTTAACTGAAACATGTGACCCACCATGGCAAATCCCGGAATAAGTCGCTCTTCTGAGTTTGGCAGGTTGAGACAAAATGTTTTATGTCAATTTCAATACTGTCTTTTGTCTATTGTGGAATCTGACTGACTCTATAGAGGTTTCCCACGTGACGTCATAAAGACCACGTTGGCCGTCAAATTGAGCACGTGTTTCCTGAAGGAATGTCACAATGACGCGTTGACATTATTTCACGTGCTGTCTCCTCATGTCAGGCATAATGTCAATCCACGTGTAGCACCCTACTGATGCCAGTTTGTGTCATTTTGACGGCCAGCCACATGATTTGATGACATCAGTGGGATTCAGCCAGACTTCACAGACAGACAATATTGAAATTGACAAGAATTTCGTCTCAACCTGCCGAGTTTAGAGCAGTTTTGGTGTGGCAGGTCACATATGACTTTACATGTAACACATTGCCACAATACAAACTGCCCCAACTGGATGAAATCAACAAATGGACAGTTGATCATTGAAACATTCCCCAGGATCTGTGGATTAATAATGCTTCGGTGACATCAGCGCTCGCTAAAAGCAACAAAGGATGTGACAGAGAAATCGACAAAGGTGTCCACAAAGCCAGAAATAGCCACATGAAAAAATTGTGGACAGAAATAAATAGGNAGACTTCAGACAGGTTTTCAAGATACTCGTCCTTGTAATCCTCCATTATACGATTTTCAATTTCATCAGGAAAAATATGTCGACGATCAAAGATATGAAATTGAGGCAAAAAAGTGATTTTGCATCTGAAGGAGTTAGACGCCGGATGAAGCTTCGGATGTTTCTCTCTGAGGATTCAAATGGAAGTAAGCGAAGTAGGCTAAGGGTTTAAAAGGACCATACGCCTGTCATCCCTCCGGTGAACAGGAAATTTATGCTGGATCTGCATAGATAAGAGTGGTGATTTAACCCTCAGTGAGATTCAATGGAGGAAGAGGCAACAGTCACCCAGAGGAATATGGGGATGGGAAGTGGAATGGATTGCAGCCCACAACCATCTGCAAGAATTTCTTTGAAGAAGTGTATGAAGGCTGATTATTCATAATTGGAACCTTTTTGACCGGGAAAAGGATGACTTGATTTGAAAAGCTTTTTTGTCTTTTTGAGATGACTGGGAAAAGGACGACTGGGAAATGGGCTAAAAATAGCTCCTTTGACAAACAACTCAACTCAGGATTTCTGGTTTCCTCCTGATCAAGAAGATGAGGGTGCAATCTATTGTGATGTTTTTAGGTTATGGTGCCAATGTACATGAAGTTGTAATCAACATCATTACACAGGTGGCACCACTGACCACCCTTAAGACTCCACTCGATAATCCACGAGTTCCAGAATTCAATACGGGTATTTTATTACCAGATCCACACTCCTGATGTGTAAAATTCATCGATCTGGGTTATAAATGGGTGGGGTCGCATCAGAGTGAGAGACGTCTAATTGATCGCTCATGGCCTTTATAGTATTTGATTGTTCATCGATTTCTCACTGCTGCGTAATAATCCATGAGACTCGCATAATGGCGGAGAGATTTTTTCTTCCCGAGAATTTTTTATCCGCCTGATGTTTATTTTTAGGCGAGTGTGGATCAGACGTGATGTCTGATAGAGAGACGGATTTATGAAGAGCTGAATTAATCTTATTGTCTGTACCCATGTTTACTTCTGCGAGTTGGATGCACTTTCAACTCTGCTCTTGTATCTTTCGGTTAATTCTTCCTCCATATAGCTTAATAAATCACGGAAGGAAGATAATCCAAGCTTGTACTGGCTAATCCTACTTAAAGCTTTGGAAAGATTCCTTGTATCCATCCAAGATTTAGTCACCAGGGACAAGGAGGCTAAATTATGGTACGGACAAGGCCCAATGTCATTCTCACGAAGTTCATTACATGAAACGATCAGCTTGCAACCATCAACACCTATGTGAGATAGCCACTAGCCTGATAGCCTAGTGGTTATCACCTCCAATTAATAACAAGCGGCAGGTCCCGGGTTCGAATCCAGCCCAGGCCATATGGGATTTCATTCCCGGCTCTTCAGTCCGTCGCATGGGACAGTAAGCCGTGGTGCCTTGTACCTTGTGTCTTTGCAAGGGCAAGTAAAAGACCCCATCCAAGTGAGGAACATGAGTAGCTTGCGATGGCCTCCTCCCTACTTACCAGGGACAACAATGCTATAGCGTCGGCCCTGACAGAAAAATGAAATACGAAATACGAAACACCTATTTTCTCCTTCCCCCTGATCCCCGTTTGAATCCGAGCGATAAAATTTTCAAGCACACTTGTTCAATGGTGAAAGTCTGACCACCAATTATAGATACGATAGGTATCTGAACACACAATGATCGGACAATGTGCCTATTCTCATTTGATTACACCACTTGAATACTTTCTCAACAACCTGCAGACAGCTGTTCACATGAAAAATGCTTCGATCGTGCGCAATAGGCCTATGTAACTACTATCCGGTCCGGCCAAGCCTGTATGGTAACTGAACGTGTTTGTGTAAACTTACCAATCAATGTGGAGAAACAGCTGTGAGAACACCGGCAACCTTGGAATTTTTTACCAATAATTACACTCGGTAATGATGAAGCAACGTAAAGTATACCTTAGCAACTGGAAGGACCTTATTTCAAAATTATTCACGAAGCATGCCCTGCCAAAAATATACTTCTTAAATGTGACTTAATAAGGCTTAGAATTACTCCTTAAATTACTCCTTATTTACAGCCTTAATAAGACTGGA
>NMRB01003004.1:3989-24385 GCA_002633025.1 Notospermus geniculatus
TACCCCCCCCCCCCCGACACACACACACACAAACACACTTTGCGGAGAAAACGAATGTAGCTTGGACTTTTCAAAACTCTATAATCCCGGTTGTGGGGTGTCACTTTCCATTAAACGACCTTTTTTGGTAAAAATAAAATGTCGAACCAGTCTGCCCTTGCAGATTTGCTGTTTGGAACACATCCGCTGTCTGATTCCAAGATCTCCATGCTGTTCAGTTCCATCCCTGTGCGGGACACTTAGGTCGTGTGGGTCACTCTTTACCGCCAAGTGAGGGCAAAAGAAGGGTGACTGGCATGCATTGTACCCGCGCCATCCTTTTCAATTCAAATAGCCTTGCTACTGCGGCGTACCCCACGAGGGTTGACCGGCACGCAGGGTCAGCCCGGATGGAGTCTGCTACCCACGCCGGAGGTGGCCGGAAGGAACTTCGCTGTCACGGCGTGTCAGGGTACCAAATCACTCGACAAAGCATCCAGCGGCCCATCCAAGTAGTTATTAAACACTTATTATTGATATGTCCGGTGTATGAAAGAGGGAATTCTTCCCAAGGAGCTCAGTAGCCATTCAAGGTCTCGGGACCATTGAGAGGACCCTGTTGTCCATTTACCTTATCCTGTGGCCCTTTACACTGTCTCGTTCCCATACAGCTCGCTTCCGCGCCTTAACAATCGATAATTTGTGAATGAAAACGGGAAATCAGGGTAATTTGTGGTGTCGAGTTTCATGGTTTGTCTTCAGGTTAATCGTGATGGTACCCTCGGGAGGTGATCGTTTGTTGTCGGTGATTGGTGAAACACAGAAATTGACGGGGACACAAACGATGAATACCCAGGTATTCGACCTTGGCTCGTGAAACAGCGCCAGTTTGGTTCTATTGCTAAAAGGGTTTGTGTCGTCTGCCCGTCTGCTGGCCTTGGGACATTCCAAGTTCGAACCTGTTTCTCCTGTCTGCCTGAGTTTGTCATATAAAAGTAATGAGCTTTTGAGAAATTGGGATACAAACGATGATGTATGTACCCTATTTTTCGACCTTGGCTCGTGAAACAGCGATTTTAATTCTATTGCTAAAAGGGTTCATGTTGTCTGCTGGCCTTGGGACATTCCAAGTTCGATCCCGTTTCTCCTGTCTGCCTTATAGTTTGTCATATCAAAGTATGAGCTTCTGAGAAATAGACGGGGATGCAAGCAGTGAATCCACCCCGATATTCAACCTTGGCTTCTGAAACAGCAATTCGTTTTGGTTCTATTGCTAAAAGGAGTTGTGATGTCTGCCTTGTCTGCTGGCCTTGGGACATTCCAAGCTGATGTTTCCCAACTTGATCCTGTTCCTCCTATCTGTTGTCACAGAGAGTGAGATTTGAGAAATTGACGGGGATACAACAGGTGAATCTACCCCCGCCGGTATTCTACCTTGGCTCGTGAAACAGCCATTAGTTTGGTTCTATTGCTAGGGAGTAAGAAATAAGTGGAAAATAAGAAGTGGGGAATTTTGAACTTTTGCGCGAATTTTTCAATTTCTCAAATTGGGGTAACATTTTTATTTTCCTATTTTGAGAAATATCGCCCGAAAAATCAGACAAAAAGCCGTGTCATTTTAAGAAAATTTCTCAAAATGGGAAAAATTCTCTCCCAATTTGAAATTTGAGAAATTGAAAAATTCGCACAAAAGCGCAAATTTTCCCACGTCTTATTTTCCACTTTTATTTCTTATACTCCCTTTGCTATAAGGGATTGTGATGTCTGCCATGTCCACTGGCCATTGGGACATGCCAAGCCGATTCCGTTCCTCCTGTCTGCGTGAGTTTGTCATAGAGAAAACGTACATGTAAGAAATAAATTCTGCGATATTAACATTTTTAATGTAGAATAATTGAATACTGTACACAGATTTATATACAAGAAGACTTAATACTGTACAATATATCAACAATAACATGTCAAGGTCGAGGTCAAGGTCACCATAGTCACTGTTAACATCAGTTCACATCAAGAGTTCACATCAAGAATGAGGTGACAGAGTGATGATTCCGAAGGAACGGACTCTGATTTTTTTGTGAAAAGGACTGAGATTTTGACCTCCTTTTTGGACCCATAAAACAACATTGCTGCAGTTGAGAACGATTTTCGTTCTTAAACATACATGTACGGAGGTTTAGAAATTAAACTATAAACGTCAACGTTAACGACAACGTTATTTTTGTACCGAACATGCGATATAAAATCTGCCTAATGTACAGTATGAAAAATAAAGTTGTCGTAAAGTTTACGTTTGTCGTTTGATTTCTAAACCTCCCTGTTGTGAGATTTTAGGGGTTTCGTAAACCTTTATGCACCATTTTAATCAAAACGCTAACACATACATGGCCGAGAACATGCAAGAAACACAAGTTATTTTTCACTCAAAAACATTCAGAAATGCAGATTCACCAATTCGTGATAATAATACAGTGTTCATGAGTTGTGATAACCTGTAATGGCACGTGACAGAATATCTTTGGATTGGTAAAATGGCGATGCGTCTAACTTCTTCCCTACTGCGAGAAAAAGCAATGTAAATTTATCTGTCCCCTCGTCTCAGTATAATAGCCCTCTATCCCCCGGACGCGATTTCCCTTCGCGCCAAAATCATAACTGGTTTGTTTCCACTATCGTGATGTATCTCAATTTTGAAATCTCAGCATCTTGGTTTTCTGCACGGCATTTTGTGACCCAAGATTACAATCTTCTGTTAAATAGTCCCCATCTTTTCTGAGGAGTTCCAAGGTCAAGTTCTCGTGGTGATGAGGGTCGTGACCGATATTTCAATGGCAGAGGACCCGAATGCTGCCGCACACCACGTCAACAGATGGCATCCCCTCGCTTTCTAAAGGGTGGCCCGCGTCGGTCACGGGAGTGGTGGACCCCAATGGTTTACCCATCCCGCGTCAACGAGGCATTTATCACGAAACAGGTTGTAAAATATGGCATGAGAATTCAAATTTGGATAAATAAATGCCCATGCCGAGACAAATTTACCATGTGTCACGGAATTCCTCAGAATATCATAAAGATTATCGTTACAACCATACAAAAAACATTACCGTCGCTCTTAATAGGTATGCGTTTGCATTAGACAAAAAAATAGACCGTGACTTGTTTCTTCCTGTTATTCCCCATCAAAATCAAATGCGAAAAAAAATATTTGCATAAGAAAGCTTCTATTTGGGTAAAAAAATTTAAAATATTATACCAGATGCATATGTTTAACGAGACTTTCCCCCCTTTCTTTCACGAAGTGTGTAATAGCTTTATTCTGAAGAAAGCAGTTATTTTTGGCCGTCAGATGAACGCTAACAAAGATTACAGACTGAGGACAATGTTTTCCTCCGCGAAGCCACCTGTTTATTTCTTTCAAATTATATGGGTTTTGTTCTCCATCTTAGATACACTGGCTTCCGCATCCGGTATTCCCACCCTCCCCCGCCCCGTGCTGCAAAAGACCGCCAAAACAGGTTGACGGTTAGAAATTTGGCGCGCACCTATGAAAAAGCTGACAATATTTTGCAATAGGACGTCGTATATAATAAAAATAGGGAAAAAAGGAATTGTTTGGAAATTGAAGTGCCAAGCATTTGATGCTTAAGATTCCGGGGCGCACAGACGGTCTATTGTCCCGGTTACCTGCGGTATGTGTCCTCCACGTGGAAGAATAATAGAGGGACAGATGGGATGAATGGGTATCCTATGCCAGACTCAAGTCCATACACTGCCTCTCCATCCTGAATGAACATGAGTTGAATTATTTCCGGGTTCGCATGTGCAGGGGTGACAATTTCAAAAGAATACCAGGTCATCCCGCATCAGCAGTCTATTGTTATAATATTTGAACCACCGAGTCAGAATTCTGAATGGTGCACGAATATTCAATAACTCTTTCATATTCACAAGGTGTCTGATGAGTGTATTGTCCCATTTGCTGAAAATTGGCCCCAAATATACCCCACGTGGTCTCATTACAAAGACGTGATTCACTGCCTCTTCCGCGCGCGGGAATACAATAGAATTTGAATGCGATGCAACTCCACGCACGTGTTGTGCACGGTGCGACCCACTGGCTCGACCAATCAGAGCCAACATTGTTATACATGCACCTAAAAACCACTTAACAAGTGCGACCAGTGAAAAAACAGGTCGCTCAAAACTAGGCGGGCCCCGAAAATTTGAATTTTAACGGCCAATGCCATATGGCGCCGAGGGTTCCCATACAGACGTCTGCAGTCCAATGATTCTCATTTCCATGAGCAAATCTCAATGATTTAAACTGGACTATTTTTAGTGAAGCACATTAATAACTTTCATAATAACATTGAGGAGTCCGCCTGAAATTTGGGCCATCTAAATTTTGAACCAACAACTCTTATTTCGTACCCCTGCGGAAGTGCAACGGATTGAAAGTTAGTAATACGCCCCTTATACCTATCACAAGTAGCACCGCTGCGAACGCGCACAATTCGTGCTGCAAAAATGCTGCTATCACAATACTACAATCAATATTATACAAACATGCACAATTTGTCATGAGACCAAGTCGCCATTATTAATAAATAACACAAAATTAACAAAAAGAATGAAATGCTATGAAGACCCTCTGAGAGTTTATGGCCCCTGTCCCTGATGGATTTTTCACTTTAAGTGCGAGTCTCATCAATGGCGAATTTGCTTTTTATGTTCCATTCGTCGTCTGGTAGCATGCCCGACAGACTTTACGAAGAAATTTAAGTCACACATGCAGACTAAGGGTAGATTCATACTTCTCCGTTTTGCGCTTAGCGTTTGTGCGTTTCCTATGTTTATGCGTGGTACCAATAGTAAAATTACTTTTTCTACCACGCACTCACATAGGAAACGGACAAGCGTAAAATGCAAAGTATGAATTGGCCTTTAGGGTTTTCGTC
The DNA here is from genome assembly GCA_002633025.1 of Notospermus geniculatus. Lineage (NCBI taxonomy): Eukaryota > Metazoa > Nemertea > Pilidiophora > Heteronemertea > Lineidae > Notospermus > Notospermus geniculatus. Next base: position 8,927 of record NMRB01003004.1, read on the forward strand.
ACGGAGTTTTGTCTCTGGCGCAGTGCGTCAAAAACGCCCAGTCACACCGCAAAGAAGTTTCTGTGAAACAGTTATAAAAAATTTCGCTGATGTTCTACTGACTTAGATATTATCTGTACATTTTACACACGACCAGAATTCCACAATTTACATCAAACCTTGTCAACATTTGAGATTCACACGCAAGACTATTGCATATACACTTCCATAACATAACAAAATATTGCAAAACAGTTCGCTGTACTGTCCTAAACATTTTGTATTAAGTCCATTCCAGAAATTCGTTGTCAACACGCATCCGGATGGCGCACATTTTGTTCCCTACTTTCGCTCATGCTGCCGTAAAGTCACGTGGTCGAGATCTCTTGCCTCGTTTCAAACACTGATGGGTGATGGCATGTGAATTCCTGCACAGCCGCCATCCTCGTGTTTCAGCAGCAGGGACATCCGTGAGAAAGTCTTACTGCACGATTTGCAGCTGTATTTTTTCACATCAGAGTGTGTTTGCAAATGCGCGCGAAGATTTGACCTGTCCGCAAAAGCTCGTCCGCAGTGAGTACATTTGAAGGGCTTTTCCCCGGTATGCGTCCTGATGTGACCTTGAAGCAGCCAAGGTCGAGAAAACGCCTTCCCGCAAAGTTTACACTTGCACGGCAGAGTGTGAGTCCGTATGTGCATTTTGAGGGCACCGAGGGACGAGTACTGTTTATCACAATATTTACAATTAAACTGTCGTTTGCTTTGACTCAAGCAGTGGAATTGTTTGTGTTTTGATAGTCCGGAGAATGTGCTGTAACTCTTGTTGCAAGCCTCGCATTGATATCGTGGAGGTTCGTTTTGCAAGTCCTTTCGTCGTTTTTTCGTTTCGTTTCGTTCCATTATCGATTCCATCGTTTCGTTTCGTTCCGCAATTAACGATTCGACACTGAATGGTAATTTTGAGACGTCCTCTGGAGCTAGACGTGGTTTGGGCAAGGGGAGGCGTGTCATGGGCGACTCGAGCCGATGATCGTGCATGAAGATAGGTACTTCTGGTGGCGGTGATAACTGCGGTGGTGACCGCGAGATCGGGAACGGAGGCGGTGGCAGATATCCGTTCATGTAACCCGGAAATTGTCCATGAAAGGGAGAAAATTTCATCCTTTCCTGCATGGCTTGCATCTGGAGATGGTGCTGTAGGCGGAGATTCAACGCCATGTATGGTTGAGACAGATTCGTGATGTTGTTCTGCCAGAAATGAGGATCGTGCATTTTGATGGGTTCTGGTGGCGAGAAGTCCTGTTTTAGTGGAGGAAGCTTTGAGTCCTGAACTATCGGGTTGGGCTCGGGTTTCGTTGTGAGAGCAGTGACGCCCTCCGTTCTGGGTTCCAAGACTGACTTCATGGTGAGGTCCCTTACCAGCTGTTCTGTGCATGTGAGGGGTTTGGTTTCTGCAAAGACAAAAGGGAGATAAACATTAGTTAAGTAAGAATCACTTAATACATTCCAAAGAAAGGGTCGGTTGAGGCTTCCCCCTTCCATGATCAGAGTCATCGAGTGATATACCTGAAAGTTCAACAACAGAAAACCAATTTTGAAGCGGGCGCTGGTCATATGGTTAAAGACTAGTAAATGCTTTTACTTGAATTTTGCAATACAAATGCACTAGGCAATGCTGTACATATCTGAAGTAAAAGCATTTGCTAGTCTTTATTCATATGACCCAATGGCTGATATTCATAAAAGCTAGCAAATGCTTTACTTCAAGTTTTGCAGTACATTTACATTGGACATCACTGTGCAAATCATTTGCTAACTTTTATGAATACCAGCCAATGTGTTGGTGAGAAGTCATCATGAAGGAAAGACTGGACGGGAGCTGTATTCGCAATTCGCCTTTTCGTTTTTGTTACATCAGCCGAAACACCGACTGGGGAAAATGTTTTTGTCTGCCTGGATGACATGATATGACACTTGCTATTACAACACCAGTCAGCATCAAGCTGGGTAATCTCCGTTAAGTATTGATCGGGCTATTCAACGCCGAGGTACCGTAATTACCAATCGGCAAGTTACTTCTGATCACGACGAACTACGGGACACCTTCATTTACAAAATTATATAATTTCTCGATTTCCTGCGACTTTCACGCCGGGGAGATTGGACAATAATGAGGATTATTGTAAGCTCGGTATCCCTGCGGTTCTATTTGTAAACCCATCCTAACCGAGGTTGAGCTGGAGATGGTGTCAATTCTGCTGGGGCTGTCAGAGGCACACTTGTAAATGGTTCATTATCTCCTGCAACTCGTCTGGAGATGCACCGGGGTATCATGACAGTGGTGACAGTGGCTGAGCAACCCGACCCCACTGGCACGGGACCTGCGAATGATTGGACCTATTCACTAGGATCGAATCATCTCCATTAATCCCCCATCTAATTTCTCCGCCATTCACTGATTTCTAAACAATGTGAAAAGGCTGTTATTCAATACTCGGGAACTTATTGGAGTCTTATGATGGGTGTTTATGCTGTGGAACTTGTTAGGACTGATCTGGTGACGGCTCTATCAATGCAGCACAACATTCTCTTTCGGTAAGGCTACCATCCTCCCACAGCAGGGCTTTGGTGTCCCTCTTCTTCATACACTCCACACAAAGTTGTGTTTGTGTGAGTGGAGGAAGAGGAGCGAGGTAAAACCCCTGCTGTGGGAGGAAAAGGCCAGGGGCCTGTTTCATAAAGTGACTTTAAGCTAATGGTACCATTAATTTCAATGCATTTTCCATTTGGTTAAAGGTACCATTAGCTTAAAGACACCTTATGAAACAGGCCCCAGTTCATTTGGATGTTGTCTGGCCAAGTACAGGACCGGGTCCTGTCCGTTCTGTCACCAGCTGTCATTTGCGTCACTATCACTCAGTCCGGTTTTAATATACACATTGAATACTGAGTAAATCACTAGTGTGTAAAAAATATGCCAATAATGTACGGAAAGTGATAATAAGCGAATCATTAGTTGCTAATAATGGCTTGGGCAGCAATGTGTCACATCCAGTAGGCAGATTTCGCGTCCACTCAACTGGAATTGTTTTATTCTGATTCATATTAAATATTCACCTGTTCGCAACAGATTTTGTATTCCTCATATCTGTAGTATTTTATTACTGTTTAGTTCATTGTTCTTCAAGCATTGACTGCGATTGACAATGGGCCATCACGCTTGCACTTGCCGTGTTGAAAATTATTATTCTGATAAATTCCACCTGGTACAGTTTTAATTAGTCTCGGTCACCCAGCCGCTGTTTCGAATCTGGGGATCGAACAAGCGTCTGGGTCATAACGCCACTTTTTCTGTTACGAGCAGACCAAGATCCTGGTCTGGATGCTGATTGGCTAATCAGGGACAGAGCTAGTCATTCATTNCGCACCTGAACATAAACTTTTAAGAGCATCTAATATTTGAATAAAGCAAGCAGATGTATCGGCATTCAGCAAAGTACGCGAAATGAAAACAAAGGACATAAAAAATCTGCAGAGACATTCCAGCAGATCCCCGCCCACTGTGTAACGGAATGATCCCAGTCAAACGTCTCCCCCATTCAATACGTCCCGAAACAATGCCGCACCCTCATATCATTATCCTACCCCCATTATGTTGCCCCGATTGATAATTCCACCCGAATGGTCCTCGGCCCGACACTCCACCTGCCGGGAGCCGTGGGACTGAGACAGGTGGTGACGACGTCGTCGGTCATGCGGCGGGTGAATTCAAACGACATCCAATGATGGACCGTTTATTCGCCGATAGAAATATGAAATTCAATTGAATTAAGCGCGTTTTGGATGCTTGCACAATGCTACCCTGACCACGCAGCATCCCAGCGCACGAAACCCGCGCATGCGGGGCTTGGCTTAGAAAGATCCCATCCAACATAAAGTTACCCGCTGCACTGTCGACTCACAAAGTTTTGAGCTCAAAATTTCAAAAGTTAGGACAACAATGCCACCCTTTCCCCATCCTCCCGCAGCAGGGTTACCTCGCTCCTCTTCATCCACTCACTTTGTGTGCGAGTGTATGAAGAGGAGCGAGACCAAAGCCGTGCTATGGGAGGATGCCCTTTCCCTTGAACGTTCCGTGAAATGAAATCTAATGGTTTTACATCAACAGGATTAGAATATTTCAAAGCCTTCATCCCAAAATCTCACAATATTATGCAATTTTTCGCCCGTTGGGGGCTAGTGATGACAAGGCGTGGGTCGGGGCTAAATTCGTAGCTGTATTAAGAAATGGGATGCAACGTTACGTTGTGGATAGCCGTGACCAAGTCGCCTGAAGGGCCAACCAAGCGGGAAGGCCCCTACGCGATGAGATTCTTCACACTCTTGGGTTTATATTTGTAACTAATCCATTCAGGTAATCATCAGGTGGTGATACCAACTAGGCACACCTTGTGTTGTGTCATCTGTAATTAACCGCAAAGGATCAAGTTTGGATTAGTATTGCTACCCTTTCTTCTCGGGTCTACAGTTGGTCCGTGACCCAACCTTTAAGCTTACACCCTTTTCACCGTTTCGATTGATTTTGTGATCAGAACCCTGCTGTAACTTCGGGACACTGGGCTTGGTGACCCCAAGCGAAGTCGTCAGATGTCGGTCCAGTGCGGGTTCGACTCCCACGCCGTGACAGGCGAAGAGGGACAAATTACAACAAGATAATCTCTAATAAACCCCTTTCATTACATCCCTAATTACTCCCAAGACAATCACCACGTGTGGTGTTTATTTATGGATTAAAACACCACTCGTTGAAAAAGTGCCGATCAAATTCCACTGCGGCCATTTCCAGAATTCCCTTTATATCAATAACGTTTAAGTCAATTCTTTTTGAAACTGACCAATTCCAGATCACAATGATGCATTGTTGGTCTTAGGACAAATTACCCTCTCCAAATACTACTCTCCTAACACTCCAGCGTCTGATTCTGAGGCTTCTTTACCCTCATTGTCAGTCATCATACTTGTGCAAACAAAATATCTAAAGAAAACCGGTGGACCTTACGAATACTTTGTAATAATAGCTGTTGTTGCCCTTCCTTGAGAACACATGTGATTGTTATCACTATAATCCTACCTCCACCCCCCCCCCACCACCACCACCACCACCACCCCTGCCCTCGAAAAACGAGGGAGGAGGCGCACAGACCCAGTTAGTCCCTGTTTGGTCATTAGAAATCTTCGATATTTACTTTCAAAGAACGAGAAAGCACAACTTCCAGAATCTTGCAAATTTTTGACCCCAACCGGGTCTTCCTCAGGCACTTTTCAGTTGGAGAGACCAGAAAAGTCGATATTGACGGTGTGATGAAAGCATCAAGTTCTGTCAACAACTCATTTGACGAGGTGCTCACTTGTGTTTCAGGGCACGTCTTCGCCGACAACATCTGACAAGCGCTATCTCGGCCAAACCCACCCATCCGTGGAGTGTTGAAATTTTCATCATTTCCCCACACTGACGCTGACGCGGAAGCGCGCAAATGATGGCGAGCACATGGTCACAGCCCGATGACACCAAGAGATAACCCAAAACATGACGGTAAAGACATCATAAAGTTACCCATGCGACCTAGACAATGGCCTGTTCCACTTGGCTGGTTGACATCCACGGTATCATCCGGTCTAACCGCGTGGGTGACACTGAGGTGACTCCCTCGTGTGGCACGGATGCGCTACCCTGGACCGGGAGGCTGACCCAGCACCGCATTGTCAAGAAATTCAACACGTTGGAATCGTCTTGATCTTGATGCGGGCGGCGTGGATCGGATGCGAGAATTTACCGGTACTCAAGATGCAAACATGGCAATGTTGGTTTTCCTGAAACTTTTACTTAACTCAACCCCCCGTTTGATAAGATGCAAAATGAATTGCAAACTTCATCCAACTATCATGAAGTCCAAAAAATATACCAAAAATCCCACTGAGCGTCTATCATGGTGTCCACCAAATACAGCAACATCCTAGTTAGTAAGACTAAGAGGCAAATTTGGTTGACATTTTGCTTCATCACTCATTCCATAACTCCAAACAACTAATGATGACATTTCGCCATCGAATTCCAAACAAGAAAAAAATTGGGCCTAACTTGATAACAAAACTTTGTTTTACACGACTGTCCGATTTTCGAGTTGATATGAATATTCCGTGCCGTTTATTATTTTACAATATTGGGTTACTGAGAAGCAATAATTGAATAATTGGGAAAACTGAATTACCGGGGTATAATCCAAATCTGTCCTTTTTGCAAACAACTGATCAAAACATCATCTGGTCATGTTGATAACCATCTAAATATCTTTGACAGAATGACTTTCAAAAAATACGTGAAATATAAATCGGGATATTTTTTCCGAAAGATTAACTTACCAGGAATAAAAGCTTTGATCGGCTCTGGAATCATATCCACGACATTTTCCTTCAGATGGTCTGAGCTGTCGTCTGCCAAAAGATTCTCGATGGAATGACTCCCTCCTGGAGATGATCCCTTCTTCTGCTTCTTCTTGACAAGAAACGAACGCGGCATTTTGTATCATAGAAATAACGAACAGTCCATAAAATAACAAGATAAACCAAGTATCACTAATGTCGAGTAATCACTAACTGTTGATGTCTAAAATTCTGTATCCTGATCTGTCACTGAGTATCGCTAAGTCAAAACTGAATGGGAACTCGGCCCGGCGAAGTTTTTATGAATGCCACGACAAATGTCTCGTGTCAGGTGCATGTATTAGCCACTACACGTGTGCGCTGACCAATCACGGCGCGCAAGGTAATTATGTCCCACCGCCCCTCGACCAATCCGCGTCGTGGTCTTAAATGAGTCTAAGGCACGCCTACCTGAAATCGTATCAGGGAAGGTGTATGGTTGGACAGGTGCTGCGGCATGGTGGAGCGGAGCAACCGCATGCCAGAGGATGCGCCGACGAGATGTGCAGGAATTTGGATGGGATGCTGGGAAGGGATTGTAAAGAAATTGGGTTTGGGGAGCAGCGTGGTTTATTAGGAAAGTTTTATATATTTCGTTATCACTGAAAGCGGGACAAACAGTCTTAATGTGTTTGATTATGTTTGAGATGCTGGCATGCCGGATGATAACCGATATGCTCTGGTTATCATATAAAAATAAATTAGGCCTTATTTGAACCAGTTTAGGCCTACAGAAAGCTACTCCAAAAAAAGACCTATTCTGCATTAAGAAAGGGATGTTGTTCGATCACAACTGAAAATAGGGAGGTTCCGAAATCAAACGATAAACGTAAACTTTACGACAACGTTATTTTTCATACTACAATACAAATGTACATAATAAATATTGCATTTTCGGGACAAAAATAACGTCGTTAACGTTTACTTTTATCGTTTGACTTAGTAATCTCCCTATTAACAAAGTGATTTAAAACCTCGGCTTTTTTTCTTTGCAAAATTCTATTTGCTACGTTGCTTTTCTATGAATTTATCTGATGCTCCTACATGCTGACATGAAGCAGTTTGAGAACAAAGATGTATTGTGACGCAACTTCAATTAGGCCTTGTATTTTTGTAAAAAATTGCTCCACAATGTACCAGTGTATGTTCAGGCCTAGTTACCACATGATGTACTTACTAACCAACCGACCAAGCGGAAATATTATTATGTATCTCACTCCTTAATTATGGTATAAATTAGATCTTAGAACAGTAATGCTTTGTTGGATGGTGCTTGGTGTGGTCATGGCAGTCTTGTGAGTTTTGGACAGTTTTGATGGCATTCACAAAATTAGACGTCATTAATCAGTGATGGTTAATTAGGCTTTTATTGGTGGTTGGTTGGGCCTAGTTGACTTTGATCGTGGCAGGTGTGTGATTTTAATGAGTAGACAGGGAAAGAGGTCAAGTTTGTTGGGCAATAACAGCTTGCAAAGATCATGACACCCTGCGTGGGTTCCGTCTTGTCCGTGTGTCGGTCTCCCCGTGACGCTCCGTATAAAGTCCGCGGAATGTTCAGGAAGTCAAAGGTTGACGAACCGCTGATGTCAAACTGTACTTGCAGCGTCAGGAAGTGAATTTGACATCAGGTTGAACCTGCTCTGGTGATTACGGTCCAGTCCCATGCTTCCGAATCTTTCTCTACAACCTGACAAAGCCGAGGGTGCGTGACGCCTGTCCGTTGTTTACCGGACGGGTCCTTTTTCGCAAGGTACCTCAACGTCCTTTCAGGGCCTGCAGCGTGATGCAGCATCAAAGACGACAGCATCACGGACTTTTGAAAGCAGGTGAAGGAACGAGGACGGAATGGGGACCAGAGAACTGGTTTTTCATTCAGAGGCGAAAAAGCCCGGAAGTCTGTGATACGCCAAAATGCTCCTTGCACACTTGGCTGAACAGATTTTATTCTAATTTCTATAGAAGTTTTGTGTACGGCTAAAGAACTTTTGTCGGAGCACGTGGATAATTTTGGATCGTCACAGATTTTTGTCCGCCGGCGTATAGAAATCGTAATTGCTCCGTGAGGTATAACCTGCCCGTGAACCTCGGGTTGGGGCAGTCTTCCGTGTCGGATGATAACCTAATGCCAATCATGACAATAACTTATTCATATCCTCGCTTCCGTATCAACAGCACGCCGCGATGTAAAAAGGTCTTAAAATTTTTCTCGGGTCTCCTTTTTAATTTTTGATAATAAAGTTCGTGGCTTGGGGGATGCGTATCGAGATGACTGATAGAGTGAGTGTGGTTGGCCTTGAGGGTCTGTACTCTCAAGATTTAGGTTAGGCACCCCTCCTACCTTTATTGCAAGTCTTATAAGAAGCTAAAGTTATCTATAGAAAGGGTTCATCCTTGACACGTCAAGATAGCAGGGTCACAGTGTTAGTATCCTTAGGCCTTTGATGGAATGGTTTTGGCGAACTTCGATTAACGTTTTCAGGGTTTTGAGATTGATGGCTAATTTCGTCTCTCTCGTTTTGCCAAGCCCGAACTTCTGACACCATCTCACTCAGGGGCGGATCCACGATTTCGGAAAAGAGGGAGCGCACTGTGCTAGAAACATTGAAATCTGCGGTGAATTTCAGTGATTTGCTCCAAATTTCAGAATTTCACGGTCGATTTTACAGATTTGGTGACCGAAATGCGGGTGCGCCCCCCCCCTTGGATCCGCGCCTGTCACTCATGTATACCGACGGTATGAGAGGCCGACGATCCTACAGGTTTCAGCTGAGAGATTGCCTGAAGTTCCTTTGGATGTGTTTTATTTTGTTTGGTCTCGATATTCGGTAGTGTCCCTTCCGTCTCCGCCACTCACCGACATGACCGAGTGGCTGAGCAGTGGCTCTGTTTTGATCTTCTTGACTACCGGTGTGACAGGAAAGAATGTCCCTAGGAAAAACTGTCCCATTCTGGTGTAACATTCTAATCTCTGGCGATTGGTTTCTATAGCCATGCACCTTAATCCGTCACTCGCAATAGAAGTGGACACTTTTTCCAGGGGACACTCTTTTACTGTTACACCGGCGTTAAAGGAATCTTCATCCTGTGAATGCTCATCCTATAAATGCAAGTCCGAACTACAATGCTGTTGTAGGAAGGTTACCTTTTGCTAATCCCTCACTAAACAAAAAAGCTGGAGTTCGGGAATCCAGGGGATTTAGATTCCTTCATCTGGACAGCAATTCCGCGTACTTGAGTGGGGCCACGTGCTGCCAACTGGCCATAAAGTGAGGAACTGAAATTCACTGAATGCTTCGCTTCATAACAAGTTGGCGGGGTGCGACACTGATTAGGGAGGTTTCGCAAGCGCCCGGTTAGGCCCTACGACGACGTTTATTTATTGTGGGTGTACCTAAACAATAGATAAACGTCGTCGTATGGCCTAACCGGGCGCTTGCGAAACCTCCCTATTCTCATCAATTCCTTTCCTATTGAAGTCAGCTGTCCTGACCCCTATGAATAGACGCACCAACTAAACGTCATTTCATGGTGAAGTCTTCCTTCACACGACAGCGGCTTGCAGGGTACAAAAAGCGACTGGAATACAGGCGTAGAAAAAAGGGAAGGACTGCAAGAAAACCTACTGATGAGTGAAACCATAATATATATTTTGCAATCCAAACAAAATTATTGTGCGAGTCAACAAAAACGTCAGACAAACGGTATTCTCCAATGGAACGCTATTCACACGAAAGCCACATCAGAAAAGGCGCACTCACCATGAACATACAGTACATTACATTACATTTTCAATCAAACATTGGTCAAAAATCAAACAAACATACAACAAACAATGAGGAATTGCATTGAGTACGAATTATTCATTAGCTTACTTGAAATTCTGAGCCGAAAATGAGAATATTGTAATAATAGGCCTAGTATGTACTGTATACATGTAAGAAGTAATTGAAATTTTTAAAATGGTGAAGCAACATAATCCGGCTAGTCATTTTACCTGTCCATTCGTCATCGGATACACGAGACAAACTTTTTCGCTATGCCTAGGCCTACACAACGTCAGATTGCAGCGCTGGTGCACTGTTGACCTACACTGACACTTGTTTGAGCATTATTTTACAAAATTTTGTGCTAAAAAGCCAGAGTACAGTCAGTCCCTCGTACTTGTCTAGAAGTAGGGAATTTCTGTTGCGCGAGTCGCTTCTCCTCTTTTTTCAATTGAAAGGGCCATGTTCATTTCGATGTATCTACAGCACTCGAATCGTTTGATGATGAAGGTGAAGCCGGGAGAATCCGGAAACATGTTCGTTGGTGTTCCAAACAGGCAGCAGTCTGAAGGAAAAAAATATGTAATCAGATTTTACAGGCTGTGGCAATTGATTGCATCCGTTCAAATCGACCTGCTTCTGTCCCGAATCTATATCGGCACAAAAGGTCTTTGCTAGGCCTACCGTAGACTGGGGAAACGAATTTGCTTTCACCATTTTGTGTTTGAAGTTGAACTGCATGGACAAAAACAGGAGATTCCAGCTTTGAAAAAAGACCACCACGCCACGTGGTGGCATCCTGAGAACCTCAGGTCATTTACGGTCGTACCCTCCCTCAATGAACCAAGCGCGAGAAGTGGAGGCGGTTGTGAAGACCCTGGGTGCGAGGATGTGGTGGTGGTTGAGAAGGCACTTTCAAAGTACCTCCAGAACATGATAGACTACCAGCCTATTTGGTGGCGCCACTGTATTCACCCTGGGGAGTAACATCGAGAGATGGCGTCCAATGACGTCTGCAGGTCTAAAGTCATTATAAGGTTCCGTACCGATCTTAGTCTAGCAGGCTCGGTAACTTGGACGCCATCTCTTGATGTGTTTCGATTGAAAGCCTGAGGTTGAATACAGTGGCGCCGCCGAACAGGCCGGTAGTGTATCATGTTCTGGAGGTACATGTACTTCGAAGGGCATTTGCACTTCTGTACACCACCACCATGACCACTGCGGCGCTGTGGTGTTTTTGTTCATGCAGTTCAGCTTTAACGCGGGTATGTTCCGTCAGCGCAGGATAGGGAAGGAAGATATGGCCCCTTTAACTAAAGATACCCTCACTCCCTCAAAACCCCTCTTATTTCTCCATCGATTCTAAAATGCTGTCATCAGGAGAAAATGATTTGAAACCTTGTTGTTGGGTCTATAGATGTATACTTACTGACGAATGGAGGACAGTATGTAGTGAAACAGGAGTTATCGGATTTCCTTAATTCTTTTCGGCAGAACGCCTGGCAGGCATTGGCCAGGTAATCCCGCGACCGTATACCGTAAGCTGCAAAAGATAATGAGAGGGGGTGAGACTACAATTTATGGTGTCCTTGTACACGGATAATGACGAGCACATCCTTTTGAACCTCATTTTGAACCCTTTCGAAAGTCGGCCATTTCGGCGCCGAGGGTAAAAACAAGTACATGTAGGAAAATGCATTGAATTTGGCCTCATAATCGAACTCTGGGAATTTCGGAGGGCGTCTTCAACTTACCATGGTTCAAGCACACGATAAAAAGCAAGGCGATGGTACATGCAACTGAATTCATTCTCGTCAAACTTTGGAACCACGTTGGGAGGTATATGAGCGATGAGTCACCTCTGGCTGCACCGATTGCTGTATTTGACGAAGGTATGTGGTTGTGCGACTTATATGTTCGCAGTGCCTTTGTTTCGTAATACATGTATTGCACAAAATGCCATGGATCATGGGTGTGGTCATGATTACCAATATATGTACATGTAATAGGAAATGGAGGGCCAATTCCATGAAACATTCTAGACTGGCGCGTGAGCAACGTGTCGGGAGCGTTCAACCACAGCGAGGCGGTGGTTGAACAACTACCGAAGAATGTGACTGCTGGCGGAACGCCTCGTCGCGTACATGTACGCGCCAGTCCGTCACCGCCTTAAGGGCGTTGTCATGTCAAGGTTCCAAATGCTTAGTTGGTTGCTTGTTAGAAAACAATCTTATTTCATAAAACCACTCCGAGGACCATGCTTATATATGTAGTTGCTTGCTTAGGCTACTTTATGCAGCTATCAAGATTAGGCATGCCCCCCCCCTCCTCAGTCCTAGTCGGGGACTTGCCCTACCTTTGACGAGTCACCGGGGTTCGTTTTTGTAGTATCTGGAACAGGCATCCTTGATTAACCCTATGGGAGATGGTTAATGCAGGCTTCTAGTTTTCTCCTGAATTCTGAGCAGATTTGCATTTTAGAACTGAACTGTTTAACCTTGACCTCTGATATTCAAGGTCATTGCTTAATCAAGGTTATTCTTGACCGCATTCGATTACTTCCTCGGGCCTTCCTCGGGCAAGCCCCGGAAGAAACAAGCTGAGCGTGCGCACAACAGCCAGTAATCGAACGCTGTCGTGTTAGACACGAGAAAAATGTGCTGTGATTGGCTGAATATCCGCCATGTCACTTTACTCGTGTCTAACACGACAGCGTTCGATTACTTTTGCACGCCGATGTACGATGTATGCGAGGGCTGTGTGCATCTCATGATCGGAAGTGACATCCTGCTTTGCATCCTGGGAAGGTTACACGAGAAGCCCACCTCTGCGGGTAGGGCTAGTCGCGCCTGATCCGAGCAAGCCCCGATGACGCAGTTCCGGTGTAAACGAACGCTGTAGAGCCTGTTCCGAGCTAGCTCGTGGAAGTAAACGAATGCGGTAATTGAAACCTTGCGAAATCATGTCCTCCACCGCGAGATGTGGAGGCCATAATTACAATACTCTGCTGTATCCTTTTAAACAATAAAACTGGAGTCTTTGATTCCAGGGGATATATGCCAAGATTCCTGTCATGCCTGGCGGAGCAATTCCCCGTCCGCGTGCTGAGGTGAGGTCACATGCTGCTATCTGGCCATAACGTTTGGAACTGAAATTCACTCAATACTTCGTCCCGCCAATAGGGAGGTTTAGAAATCAAACGATAAACGTAAACTTTACGACAACGTTATTTTTCATACTACATGTACACATTAACCAGATTTTATATTGCATTTTCGGTACAAATATAACGTTAATGTTTACGTTTATCGTTTGATTTAACCTACCTATCTCAGCAAATAACTGGCGAAGGTGTGACCTTCCTCCAGGACAAGAGACCGATCACGTTTCGAAATCTTTATGGTCTGTTGACCGATTGCAAATACATTAGGACCATATCATTTGTTTTCTTGTGATCATTCCTCCTGGTTATCGGCGACTGCCGTACAGGCGTATTAACAAGGAAGACGGGAAGAGTGACGAGTGAAACCATAGAATATTTTGCAATCCAAACAACTTTATTGGTTTCCAAGAGCGTTCCGTACATTGTGTGACGCAACAAAAACGTCAACAGAGATGCTATTGGCTAGACACGAAAGCAATATCGGAGAAGGCGCACTCACTCTATTTACATTACATTTTACATACATGTACATGCAACTTAATTTTGAATCAAGTGTTTTTGACAAAAATCAAACAAAACATGCAACACAACAAACAATGAGGAGTTGCGTTTAGCACGAATTATTAGGGAGGTTTCGAAATCAAACGATAAACGTAAACGTTAACGACAACTTTATTTTTGTACCGAAAATGCAATATAAAATCTGGTTAATGTGTAGTATGAAAATTAACGTTGTCGTAAAGTTTTGGTTTATCGTTTGATTTCGAAACCTCCCCATTCATTATGCCCGCTGTAAACGATCAAATTTTTCATCCAATTTTCTGAATGTGCTCAATAAAGGCCTACGTGTACATGCGGGTTTATACATTAAAGCCCCAATAGGCCCGGACTCTCTGAATTTCCAAAATATTGGATGAAAAATTCGATCGTGTACAGCGGGCATTAGCTTCCTTGAAATTTTAAGTCGACGAGAACAATGTGATGTAGTACATATTAAATTGAAAAATATTGATGGTGAAACAACATAATCAGGCTAGGCGTTTGATTGTCCCTGTTCATTCGTCATCGGATGATGTGAACACGTCAGTGCACTGTACATTAATTGACACTTGTTAGACATTAGAGTTCCGTGCAAAAAAGCCACTAGAGTCAAATCCGTCGTATTCTTTTAGGGAGCCTGTGTTGTCGCAGTCGCTTTTGCTGGAGCCCTTTCGATTGAAGGGGCCATGTTCATTTCGATGTACTGACAGCACTCGAACCGTGTGATGGTAACGTTGAAGTCGGGAGAATCGGGAAACTTGTCGGTCGGTGTTCCATCCACGCAGCAGTCTGAAAGGAAAAAAATATGAAACGCAACTGATGAAACCGCCAATAGGAGCTGTCAGTGAGTTGACCAATAGGTGTCACTACGGCCCAATTCAATGCATATGGCGGACCATTCATTCTTGATAGAGCACCAATCACGTGGATTTTCCTGTGTATTGGTCCGGTGGAACGTTGCTGCCGTCTTTTGGCAATATGCGCGGCTGCCTGCTCCTATTACTCAGTCTACATGGGGCGAGGTTGTTAAGTGGTAGTTCAACAACATTGCCGATAGGTGTCTCTTAACGCGGGTGTGTTGAGCACAGGGTAGTGATAAACTTTGTAGCGTCAACAAAGGATATCACCATGCACTGGTTGACTAAATCTGACCTCACCCTCAGAAAGCCCCTGCTAGTGCCTTCTCCTTCGATTCTAAATGCTATCAGGAGAAAATGGTGTTGAAACCATGTTGTTGCATCTAAATGTATACTCACTGACGAATGGAGGACAGTATGTAGTGGAACAGGCGTTTTCGGTTTTCCCTAATTCTTTGTGGCAGAACGCCTGACAGGCATTGGTCAGGTAACTCCGCGTCCGCATACCGTAAGCTGCAAAAAATAGTGAGGGAGTTTGAGTCCACAATATGGTGTCCTTAGACAGATACTGACGAACGATGCGAAAACTTTTACAAGTTGCAGTTCTCCAATTGGTAATTACCACTAAATTTTAGGAACAATCGTACTAAAAACAGAAATATTTCTTGCTAAAAAA
>NMRB01003004.1:24459-34805 GCA_002633025.1 Notospermus geniculatus
AAAAAGACGTTTGCTGGCCTGCTTGGTGGCCCAAAAGGCTAGGCTATCTTCTGGGAGGAGGAATTGAAGGTTATATTAGTATGATCATCAAGCCATTGCCTATGTGATTGCCCGATTGCCTAGTGGTTGCCCGATTTATACATTGCCTGTACATGCATTGTAAAAAGCGGCCTACATTCTGCAATATCGAGAACGTACATGTAAATCGCAAGGCGAATACGCCCCATAATCGAACTCTTCGTAATATTGAATGGGAATTTCGGAGGGCGTCTTCAACTTACCATGGTTCAAGCACACAACAAAAAGCAAGGCGATGGTAACTGAATTCATTCTCGTCAAACTTTGGAACCACGTTTGGGAGATATTACGACCGAGTCACCTCTAGCTGCACCGATTGCTGTAGGCCTATTTGACGACAGCAGTGGTTGCCCGATTTATATGCTGGCATTGCCTTTGTTTCGTAATATTTCTCGGAATGTCATGGATCATGGGTGGTGTCATACACGTATTACCAACAAACGTAATGCCCGCTGTAGAATAGGGGGCCTAGTGCTTGTGGTTGGCTCCTGTGCTTATACCGTCTGTACAATGCACTGGGCCCAAGGTTTGTTTACCCTTTCTGATCTGTCGTGGCCAACTTTCGCAGTAGTAGGAGCGCACTGAGAGTTTTCCGACGGGTTGGTAGCTGATGACAAAATTTAGCGAGGACTCCTTTCATTATCAAAAACCTTCTCGAATAAGACATAGAGGTGATGGTCGCCGAACTGGTCATCGCCGGAATTCCAAGCAAGAGATGTATAAAGGTGAGGGAAACTGAATGAATCCTACCATGCTCTTGGCCCAGTTGTTGTCTTGGCTTATTTTACTGAATGGGCCTCGGCCCTGCATCCACGACCGTTTGAACGTAGTGCTTCGTGTACATCTCTTTCTCGTGTACCGCGATGACCATATATGGCACACGTTGTGGTTAGCGTGCGGTTTGAGGTCGAAAAACGCGAGCACAAAATTAGAAGTACACAAACAAGTATTCTCCCCGCAGATTCAACCTTGATTAGGTTAGAAGTGACGCTAAAAAGTTACAGAAGCTTTTCTTGATCCGTCAAGAATAAACGGTGATTTTTGACTTTAATCTGTTTTCAATAGAAATTCATTCCTCTTTTGGCATTGTTCGCCCTTTATAATTTGTGTGAATGGGAGGTACTTTGTATTGTATTTCATTGTGTAGGCCTACTCGAAACGGGTGCCGATAATTAGAAATATTGGCAAACTGATTCTTCATGAAGCGATCGACTTAAGCTTTGTGAGAGATCCCTGTACACCACTACAGAACGATTTTTTAAGATAGTCTTCTACTGTCCCAAAAATAGCATGAAACTTTGGTATGGGCGTACACATGGATTTACGGCCTATTGTAAGTTCATGCTAAATAGGTATAAAGAGGAAGGGCCTGGCGCCTTATTTCCAGTTGTTACCGCTTGGTGTCAGCAGCGCATGGGACCTCAGAGCTCATTAAAATTGAGAATAAAATCCTCTTCAAACGGTCGTGCATCGTTATGCCATCACATTTGGAAGATAAAGCCTAGGCCTTTTCGACCTATTTTTTATTTCGATTTTGACTCTTTCCAACAGAAAGCCATCCCTTCTTGATTGAATATTGCCAGATGTAATGACGACTAGATAGTCAAGTCGAGAACACTGACCGTATTATCACCAGCTTGACCCGTGCTGCGCAAGTTTGTGCTCCAGCAAGTAAAAGATATTACAGTTACATGTAGTACTACAAGAGTGGACATGAATACAGTCACGATAGTGTGTTACATGGTTTATTCAATAGGAGCAGTCAGCCGCGCATATTGCCAAAAGATGGCAGCAAAGTTCTAGCGGACCAATATGATTGGTGCTCAATAAGAATGAATGGCTCCGCTGCGTGCATTGAATTTGGCCGTAGTGACACCTAGGGGCCTATTGGTCAACTCAATAGACAGGTTGCGAAAATAGCGGCCGCCATTTTTTTTGTGGAATTGGCCGAATTTTCGAACTTTTTCAAATATAATTCGAATGTATTTTATTAGCTGCTTGCTTGCTAAAATATCTTTATGTAATTCTAGTGGCTTACTGTATGACCTTTCTTTTTTTGAACGCCTCTGACAGTGTAAAATCCCATTGAAAAACCCAAGCAATATCAATAAAGTCCATAAAAAACATGGCGGCCGCTAATTTCGCAACTTGTCTATGACAGCTCCTATTCCTGTCCAGCGTTACATTTGGCTGGTATGGGAAGGGAGAGAGAGCTTAATTTCCCATCAAACGAGTGAAAAAAAACGAAATAAAACAATTTCAAAAACGCCCGGAGGGGACTCGGGGACTGAAGCATTATGACGTCATCATGATGCCGTAGTCCACGCGACGTTAGTAACGGGACTGACCGGGTGATATCAAGAAGCTATGTGTGCGCGTACCAGACGATGGTGATGATGATTAGCGAAAGATCTGAAAACCCGCCACTAGCTGTGGCGACCTTTCCGATTCGAAGCAGCAAACCAGGGGTAGGCCTAGGCCTACAGAATTTACGAGGATCTTTCTGTAGGTATCCAAACCAGCGAGACTGTCTGAAAAATTCGGTAAGCCGACTGACATGACACAGACCGTTCCAAGGACCGTGCCTATGTCAACCGAATAAATCCAGATTTCAGTCACCTTCCTGTGAAGTGTCAACATTGTCACCCAGGCGCGGATCCAGAAGGGGGTTCCCACCAGTTATTTTTTTTCTCAATAATTTGCGGCAATAAGCAAAAAATGCAAAAATAAAGCTTCTGTTTTGATACTGAGATGCCAGGAAATCGCGTCTATACTGCCTTCTAGTTTTCCAAGTTTTCTGGCGGAGGCCCCCCAGACCCCGTTGGCGCGTGCATCTTAGGCGCCCGCCTGCAACGACCCCCTTCGCCGGCCCTGACCCCCAGGTTTGCCAAAAATCCTGGATCCGCGCCTGTCACCCCTGGCCTGGGGAGTATGACGTCAGCTGATGTTGATCAGCGAATCTGAACTACTTCATTGATTAATTTCAAGGAATCCTGCAACCATGAGTTATTGATTCGTCTTGATAATACAGAAAGGTTCATCCGAGATCCGTTCGCTCGCCTGGTGGGTAGGGCTGGTGTCAATGGTAGCAATCAGAAAGAAGGTAAAACCATTTTGGTTCCGGAAACCACCGCTAGGGCTAGAAGGCTTCGGCTCTGGCTGCCATTTTGTTACTGACGTCATTGTAACGGTCAATTTTATTCTCCTCCGGTCTAAAAAACGGCGATGATTTTTAGCTTTTGTTACAGATCTGCAACACATACAAACATTCTCATCAAGAAACTTCCTCGGTGTTGCCATTCCGCGCGATTCGGCGTGTTCGATTACATTTAGCACCCACTTGGTTATTCTAAAAATAACCCGTGATGTCAACATAATGATAAGTAGATCCGCGACAAATTTTTGTCGCCAAGATGGCAGCCAGAGCCGAAGCCTTCTATCCCTAGCGGTGGCTTCGGGAACCAAAATGGGTAAAAACGCCTTTCAAAGTCCATATCCTGACTGCTGGGAGTTGTTGCATTCTTTGTCTCTTTAATACTTTTCTTCAACATACGTCATCGCAATGACGGATGGTGCTGTATTCCTGCCCATGGCAGATCTGTTGGGGTACATTTTTGTGAGGTCTATGATGGGTTGACTGAGGACGGTGACTTTTTCGCCTCCCAGTATTATTCAGACATCTTTCTTAGTCCTGGTGAAGTTCCGTCGCACAGGTTTTGTAGCTGTCATGATTTTCCAGACCTTCATTGATCACTGTCCTCCGATGTTCTCTCAGGTGATCCTGCCCAGGCAACTCTTGATTCAGTCGATGCGAAACAATGCAACCCAAGCTGCCCATGGTTCAACACGCCGGTAAATCCCGAAGTTCTCTCACTGCCTACTGCACGCCGACTCACAGACAGGTGGGTACGTGTAGGCCCTAGAAAGGCAAGCGTCCTCAAAACTTCTTTCTTCGAGATCGCCCGGATTCTGATGACGTAGGCCTACATGTAATCAAAATCGGCAACGATCAGGTCACGGCAAACGAGTTGTCAGTGCAGCCTCGTTTCGGAAACAGTTCCAAGGAGAAAGATTTGTACCCGACTCACGCCGCAATGTACGCGTGGCGTGCCTGGTCCGCGGATAACTTTCTATATGACTGGTGGCTGTCTCGATCTTATCCTATGCATGCAAAATGTACATAAGTCACCGTGAAGTCTCGTGGCGTTTGAAAATTATGAAGTAGGCACCGAAATCCCGTTGGGGACGAAAAAAAATGAGTACCGCATGCATTTTCTTATTTCAGATATGAGAAAACAGTCCACAGAGAAAGAATCTACAACCAGACAAACAATTTTCCTCTCGCTACACTAATCGCCAGGTGGCGCTGTGTGCGGGAGCCTCAGGGTTACGATATGGAAACTCTCCAAGTTGTTCTCGGCCAATTTGGACCGATCGCGTCTATTGATTTCACCAGCCCAACAAGCGCCAGAGTCATATTTGAAAACCTCGCCGATTGCTGCCAGGCTGTGGCACAGTATACTGTGGGTCACTTTCAGAACCCCCTTCATTGCTATTGGTATCATAAGACACTAGCCAATAAGCGATTTTACAGAAGAGGAAAGGGTCTTTGGGTAGCGAGTGATGACGAACTTCTTCCCTGATATTCTTGAAAAAAGACTTGCAAATCACCTGATTGACAGACGGAATGAAAAATTTTATTGACTACTCTCTAACAGTTAAACATACTTGGTTTAGAACGTCGGCAAAATGCCTAACATGATAGACATTCTGGGGATGAGATAATGTCTAACCTATATTAGGCAGCTTGCCTCTGCAAACGCTTTCAGTGTGCACATTCCGGTAATGGGGACTAATACATGAATTTTGTCTCTTGAAATTATAGTTATGTTCATCATCGTTCGTTCGAGGGACCCACTTATCTACTTCATTCGGCCAATTTCCTGAAGGATCCAGTCATGCCCCAGCCATCATCGCCCCCATAATCATCAACAATTTTCCTCGGCATTTTGCTCTCGTCGAAGTTCAGCTTCGCTAGTAGCTCGAACTCGTCTGCGTTTTCCAGAACGTAGTTCTTCCAGTCATCTGAAAGGAATAAATCGTAGATTCTGTATGACGTGAACGTAATACATGTATTTAATATTGTAGATTAGGTGGGTTATGAAAAAGTTACCTTACCGATTATTTTTTGCAATGGCCCAGCGTCCCCTCCATACTCCTGTGGCAGAATTTCCTTGGGGATTTCTTTGTGTAGCGATTTGAAACTGTCCTTATGGAAATGCAGCTGGAAAAAGTCGGCAACGATGAGTTTTTAAACTTTTTTTTCAAAACAGTCGAGGGAGGGGTGAACAAGTCGGTAAATTGTCCTGAGGATGAACTAAAGACGGTCCAACGAGGGAGAGGTAGCCCCGATTCAACATTTACAAATCGCCGTACTCTCGACGATGTAGGCCCTACATGTATCGTTTAAATGCTACGACTTTCTTGGTTACTTAGCTCTTCCACGTTGCGTTATTGAATCAAATTTTGTTTGTCTGTATAACGGAATTGTGCATTTCTTACCCTCTCTTTGAGCTTCTGTTTCATGAAGAGTTTGAATATATCAAACACCACATTGAATATAGTTGGTGTGTTGTAATAATTGATGCCTTTGTTCCGGATAGGGTACACGTCCTGCGAAGAAAGCGTGCAAAGGCATTTTGCTTGGTTGTAATCCATACCGCATTATGAATAGGAGCCGTCAGTGAGTTGACCAATAGGTGTCACTACGGCCCAATTCAATGCATATAGCGGACCCATTCATTCTTGACCGAGCACCAATCACTTGGATTTTCCTGTGTATTGCTCCACTAGACACCCTATGGCATTACTCCTTTCTAGCCTAATCAAAAAAATTAGGGCGGTCCTAAGGAAGGCAGTGAGGGGAGTGAATGACAGGTCTTAGGCACCGAAAGCACTATCGGACTTTCTGCACGGTCGGCCCTGACGGATTCATAAACCGATTGTATAGATTTTATTACAGTACGAATAAAACTTTCTAAAACAATGGACTCCCTACCCTACGAATACGCAAGCAGAAGATATTCTAAAAATATCTACCTCTAGAGCGCAGTCTTTACCTTCCTCACACACTTTTCAAGCCGAGACCAGCTTTTGAAAAACCCAACAGGGCTGTGTTATAAGCGATCGGCCTGAGTAAGGATTAAAGCTGAACTGCATGAACGAAAAGCCCCCATATGACGAGCAAGAGAAATGCTAACGCCATGCAAACACCTCAAACGAAGGCTCAGAACATGATAGACCCAACGAGGCCAGGAGGGCGCCACCTTATTTGTCTTCGGGCAACAGAGCTGTCAACATCTCCGGATACCTCCTACACTACTCAAAGAAAAAAATTATGGTCATTTAGACGGGATTCGAACCGTCGGCCTTCTGATTTATAATCCACCACTCTATCCACTCTGCCAACGAGCCAGCTGACAAGGACATGATTTGTGTTTGTCATAGACGTAGGCCTTCGTAGGGGCTTTTCGTTCATGCAGTTCAGCTTTAAGCAAAGAAGTATGTTGGATAATCTTCCACATACATATACATGTAATAATTTTACACCAAGTCGCCGTCCCATTGTGCCTGAATGGTCATGGACGAATAGTTCTCTGACCTTCTTGACACCCTGTGGTCAGGTTCATGTAAACGTGTATACATCGAGTGTTTCGTAAAATCAGTTTGTCAGGGGAGCATTGGACGCCACTAAAACAGGGGCATAATACGAGGAAAGTAAGTAAGTACGCTAGCGTTCCATCTGATGCTGTAGGCAGCCGGTTGATGATGATGGTCAAGGTGGAAGAACGTAGTAGGCCTAAATAGGAAATCGGGCATTGTGTCAGTCCGATTCTGCGACGGTGCAGGATTGAGGCCGTCATTCCAGACACTTGCCAGCCATATATTTGCACTTTCACCTGTTGACAAGAGAATAATCCGTCTTTTTTCATCATTCTGCATTTTGGGTACTAGCCGAGCCGGGCATAGGTGTCAGGGGTAGTGTGAAAAGGGTGCTGTCCTTAGATGGACGTCAGAGTTACAATAATCTGCCAGAGCAAAGTTTTCTAAAATCAAAGACCATTTCAGACTCAGAGGGACTTAGATTCCTGTTACACCGGGGACTGGCATGTGGGGGAATGTGTTTTGCAGTAAAATCAAAAAGGGAACAGACACACACCTTAATACAGACATGAGATATTCAGATTTGAATAATTGCCGTCGTAACGTCTACACCCAAACTCAACAACGGGCCTCTCTTTCAACTGCCGACATTGCAGACATCCGAACAAGGAAAATTGTCACTTCACGACAACTAGCGGGCTCATTTGGTGGCGACGAACAAATTAGGCTACATTGACATCATGTCTACTGACTTCACCGGTGAAGGGACATACGTTTGTACCTTGGATGAGGCAACGCAGAAAAAGGCGAAGAATGAACTGAACGAAAATCCAAAGGAACGCTCAAGTCAGATTGAAACTCTTCGAGCGTGGGTGAAACAACAGCATCATCTCACTTGTAGAACGGGTAGGCACTCTTTACGCTATCCTTACACCAATCACAAACTTCGCCACAAGGTTACACTACTGAGACAGTGACAATATGCCCCCCCCCCAGAAAATGGTGTGATTTCTTTGACATTTTCTACTTCAGACGACCATTTCTTGCTTCGATTCCTACGCCGCAGTAAGTTCAGCCAGTTACTCGCACAGGACTTGATAGAAAACTTTATCAAGATCAGATGCAGTCCTTCCTATGGTGTTCCTGAATGGTTCAAGGACAACACCCCAGAAAATGATGCAATAATCAAGATGTTGGAGCTCGGGTAAGTCGTGTTTTGGCAAGGACGTTGTTTTTCAAACCCCTCTTGAAACTGATGCGAATCCAAAGATATGAATATCAATCCTAAAGAAGCCAATTGCGATGACGCAGAATGTGAGTTTTTCTTGCTAAAAAACTTGCTCTTTTCCAGGGTGAACGTTCCGCTACCAGGTCGGGATAAGAACGGTAGAAAGGTGATTCTCATCAGAACAGGTACATTGACGACCCTCACAAGATCGAGTGGAAGATTTTCTTGAAGAGTCACGTGAAAAAGAATAAAATATTTTCAAATGACATCAAATCAATTCGACATCGGTGTACAGGGATTTACACGATTCAACATTAAAAGTTGAAAGGTGTTGAACGTTGTTGAAACCTGTTGAACCGTCCTAAACACCCCTTTCAACACTTTCCAACATGTCTTTGAACAGCTTTCAACATCTTTCAACAAGCTGCCAGAAATAGGAACATGAAGCTATTTTGGCAACTTGTTGAAAGACCCTGTGGAAGGTGTTGAAAGGGTGTTTAGACGGTTCAACAGCTTTCAACAACGTTCAACACCTTTCAACTTTCAACAAGTTGAATCGTGTACACCCCCCTTTAGTCACGTCCTAGGATGATGGCACGTCGGAAATGCAGCCCGCGAGAAACAAGTTACTTTCTTAAGATAGGGCTACCCCTAAAGAATTCTTCGAGAGAGAGGTTATCTCGATCGCCTTTTAGACCAGCAGCCCAGAGCAGTTTGGTCAAACGAACTTGGTAGCATTTGCGAGTGCAGGAACACGCAGAGAATGACAGGGCATATTAAGAACGGGAAGTCTGCCGGGGACACCGCTGCGTTTGGCCCCTGAACTCGCTATTTCTTTCAGGTGCCGCTGAACCAAAGGACTGATTTCGAGTACAGCATGCGAATCGGTTTTATGGTGATCGACATGCTTCTTCGGGACGAAGCCAACCAGATCCACGGCTTCGTCATTCTCCTCGACTTCAGCGAGTTTTCTAAAGGCCACGTGACTTGCTGGGGACGAGATACAATACAGAAGGGAATGAAATGCTGGCAGGTAATTTGTGAAAATATCCAACTCCATCACTAATTTTGTAAAAATTGCTCTCCAAACAAAAGTCCCAAACCAAGTTCAGTGAGATATTCTAAAATACCTTGGTATCTCGTGCGTATGTTTCAAATGGATAATGCATTAGCCTCATTCTGAATGCAGCGGGTCTGGGTGAAAAGGATATCACCATGCACTGGTTGACTATCTAACCTCGCCCTCAAAAAGTCCCTGCTAGTGCCTTTCCCTCGATTCTAAATGCTCGCAGGAGAAAATGGTGTTGAAACCATGCTGTTGCATCTAGATGTATACTCACTGACGAATGGAGGACAGTATGTAGTGGAACAGGCGTTTTCGGTTTTCCCTAATTCTTTGTGGCAGAACGCCTGACAGGCATTGGTCAGGTAACTCCGCGTCCGCATACCGTAAGCTGCAAAAAATAGAGGGAGTTTGCGTTCACAATATGGAGGTTAAGAAATTGAACGATAAACGTAAACTTTACGACAACGTTAGTTTTCATACAACACTCAGATTTCATATGAATTTTCGGTACAAAAATAACGTTGTCGTTTACGTTTACTGTAAGGTTTGATTTCTAAAATCCCTAATAATAATATGTTGTCGTTGTAAGACGGTGACCGATGTGAATAGCCTATACTTTTCCACGTTGCAGTTCTCCAAAACTGGCAACAATTATCACTAAATTTTAGGAACAATTGTACTAAGATTTTTGATGACGTTTGCTGGCTTGGTGGCCCAAAAGGCGGTTCTGGGAGAAATTGAAGGCTGATCATCAAGCCATTGCTAATGAACATACTTTGCCTGTACGTGCATTGTAAAAAGCCGCCTACATTCTGCAGAACGTACATTTCAAGGCGAATACGCCAAATCGAACTCTTCGTATCAATATTGAATGGGAATTTCGGAGGGCGTCTTCAACTTACCATGGTTCAAACACACGATAAAAAGCAAGGCGATGGTAACTGAATTCATTCTCGTCAAACTTTGGAATCACGTTTGGGAGATATTACGAGCGAGTCACCACTGACTGCACCGATTGCTGTAGGCCTATTTGACGACAGTAAGTGGTTGCCCGATTTATATGCTGGCAGTGCCTTTGTTTCGTAATATTTCTCGGAATGTCATGGATCATGGGTGGTGTCATACATGTATTACCAACAAACGTAATGCCCGCTGAAGAATAGAGGGCCTAGTGCTTGTGTATAGTTGGCTCCTGTGCTTACCGTCTGTACAATGCACTGGGCCCAAGGTTTGTTTACCCTTTCTGATCTGTCGTGGCCGAATTTCGCAGTAGTAGGAGCGCACTGAGAGTTTTCCGACGGGTTGGTAGCT
>NMRB01003004.1:36332-61319 GCA_002633025.1 Notospermus geniculatus
TCTGATTGGTCGGTGCTGGCGCAGGTGGTAAGTATGTGAACTATTATGTTGATAGATTTTCTATTTTTAACATGGAAAACCCCCGGCGTGATTGGTGAATTTCCTGGGTCAAAGGTCGGTCACCTTCTATCTGCATTCTGGTACGTCAGCCGTATTGAGAATTGAATAAATTTACATAATTAACATAAAATTTTCAAGTGACGTCACTGTCAGAATTCCTCCACAAATGGCGGCCACGACTGGTCCTACCATTCAAAAGCGACACCATCGGTAGGACCAGGTACTAGTCTATGCTCACCACTGCGTTACATCGCACATCACCCTTCGAGAAATAGACCAGTCGGCGGCGGCGTATCTTGGCACAATGCCAACTTTACCGGTCGACCAATCATACTGCACTTTATATCGGGTCTTCGGCTTCCACTCTTTGTACCACGATTCAAATTTTACAACACCGATTCTGATTGGCCTCTTCTTCTGCAGATACGCCGTGGACCGGTCAATTTCTCGAAGGGTGATGTGCGATGTAACGCAGTGGATAGCAGATCGGCCTTCGATTATCGAAGATGGTCACCCCTGGCCTGGGGAGTATGACGTCAGCTGATGTTGATCAGCGAATTCTGAACTACTTCATTGATTAATTTCAAGGAATCCTGCAACCATGAGCTGTTGATTCGTCTTGATAATACAGAAAGGTTCATCCGGGATCCGTTCGCTCGCCTGGTGGGTAGGGCTGGTGTCAATGTTAGCAATCAGAAAGAAGGTAAAAACGCCTTTCGAAGTCCATATTCTAAATGCTGCGGAGTTGTTGCATTTTCGTTTCTTCTTTAATACATGTACCTTTCTTCAACATACGTCATCGCAATGACGGTGGTGCTGTATTCTTGCCCATGGCAGATCTGTTGGTGTACATTTTTTTCAGTCTGCTGCTTGCAGACTGAACATGCTTCTAGATGCAGCTACTCAGACCGAGATCGTGTCATCGTCGGTTCTTGTGAGGTCTATGGCTTGGACTGAAGACGGTGACTTTTCGCCTCGCAATATTCAGACATCTTAGTCTTGTTCTGATTGCTGATTAAGTTCCGGCGCACTGGTTTTGCAGCTGTCATGATTTTCCAGACCTTCATTGATCACTGTCCTCCGATCTTCTCAGGTGATCCTGCCCATGCAACTGTTGATTCAGTCGATGCGAAACAGTGCAACCCAAGCTGCCCATGGTTCAACACGCCGGTAAATCCGGAAGTTCTCTCACTGCCTACTGCACGCCGACTCACAGACAGGTGGGTACGTGTAGGCCCTTGAAAAGCAAGCGTCCTCAAAACTTCTTTCTTCGAGATCGCCCGGATTCTGATGACGTAGGCCTACATGTAATCAAAATCGGCAACGATCAGGTCACTGCAAACGAGTTGTCAGTGCAGCCTAGTTTCGAAAACCGTTCCCATGAGAAATAGTATCCCGGCGTAAAACGCAATGTACATGTACATGTAGGCCTACGCGTTGCGTGCCTTGGGCCATATTCACGAAGCCTTCGCAACTTTGCGTGCACGCAGGTCTATTGTTTAGCTGCACATGCCGTAATTGTTCACTGACTGCCTTACAAAAGATTTGCGTACACGCGAATTTGCGAAAACTTCATAAATATGGCCCCTGGTCCGCGGATAACTTCCTATGATGACTGGTGGCTGTCTCGGTCTTATCCTATGCATGCAAAATGTACATAGGTCACCGTGAATCTCCTAGCGTGTGGACATTTTGAAGTAGGCACCGAAATCCCGTTGGTGACGAAAAAAATGAGTAGGCCTACCGCATGTATTTTCTTCTTACAGATATGAGAAGACAGTCCACAGAGAAAGAATCTACAACCAGACAAACAATTTTCCTCTCGCTACACTAATCGCCAGGTGGCGCTGTGTGCGGGAGCCTCAGGGTTACGATATGGAAACTCTCCAAGTTGTTCTCGGCCAATTTGGACCGATCGCGTCTATTGATTTCACCAGCCCAACAAGCGCCAGAGTCATATTTGAAAACCTCGCCGATTGCTGCCAAGCTGTGGCACAGTATACTACGGGTCACTTTCAGAATCCCCTTCATTGCTATTGGTATCATAAGACACTGGCCAATAAGCGATTTTACAGAAGAGGAAAGGGTCTTTGGGTAGCGAGTGATGACGAACTTCTTCCCTGATGTTCTTGAAAAAAGACTTGCAAATCACCTGTTTGACAGACGGAATGAAAAATTTTATTGACTACTCTCTAACAGTTAAACATGCTTGATTTAGAACGTCGGCAAAGTGCCTAACATGATAAACATTCTGGGATGAGATAATGCCTAACCTTAGGCAGCTTGCCTCTACAAACGCTCTCAGTGTGCACATTTCGGTAATTGGGACTAATACATGAATTTTGTCTCTTGAAATTATAGTTATGTTCATCATCGTTCATTCGAGGGACCCACTTATCTACTTCATTCGGCCAATTTCCTGAAGGAGCCAGTCATGCCCCAGCCATCATCGCCCCCATAATCATCAACAATTTTCCTCGGCATTTTGCTCTCGTCGAAGTTCAGCTTCGCTAGTAGCTCGAACTCGTCTGCGTTTTTCAGAACGAAGTTCTTCCAGTCATCTGAAAGGAACAAATCGTAGATTCTGTATAAAGTGAACATACATGTACATAATACATGTACATGTACATGTATTTAATTCTGTAGATTAGGTGGGTTTTGAAGAAGTTATATCATACCGATTATTTTTTGCAACGGCCCAGCGTCCCCTCCATACTCCTGTGGCAGAATTTCCTTGGGGATTTCTTTTTGTAGCGATTTCAAACTATCCTTATGGAAATGCAGCTGGAAAAAGTCGAAAACGATTATTTTTTTAAACTTTTTTTCCAAAACAATCCAGGTAGGGGGTGAACAAGTGGATACGTTTTCCTGAGGGAATCACTTTAATGCTAACGACCTTCTTTGTTACTTTCCACTTTGCATTACTGAATCAAATTTACCAAATTGCACTAAAAAATAGTCTATATATGGAATAGCATTTCTTACCCTGTCTTTCAACTTCTGTTTCATGAAGAGCTTGAATATATCAAACACCACATTGAATATAGTTGGTGTGTTGTAATAATTGATGCCTTTGTTCCGGATAGGGTACACGTCCTGCGAAGAAAGCGTGCAAAGGCATTTTGCTTGGTTGTAATCCATACCGCATTATGAACTGATGAATAGGAGCCGTCAGTGAGTTGACCAATAGGTGTCACTACGGCCCAATTCAATGCATAGCGGACCCATTCATTCTTGACCGACCACCAATCACGTGGATTTTCCTGTGTATTGGTCCGCTAGAACTTTGCTGCCATCTTGTGGCACTGCGCGGCTGACTGATCCTATTGAACTTCATTATCTCACTGAATTTGGTTTGGGACTTTTGTTTGGAGAGCAATTTTTACAAAATTAGTGATGGAGTTGGATATTTTTGCAAATTACCTGCCAGCATTTCATTCCCTTCTGTATTGTATCTCGTCCCCAGCAAGTCACGTGGCCTTTAGAAAACTCGCTGAAGTCGAGGAGAATGACGAAGCCGTGGATCTGGTTGGCTTCGTCCCGAAGAAGCATGTCGATCACCATAAAACCGATTCGCATGCTGTACTCGAAATCCTTTGGTTCAGCGGCACCTGAAAGAAAGGAGGCGATTGTGATACGAAAAATTCTTTAGGGGTAGCCCTATCTTAAGAAAGTTACCTATTTCTCGCGGGCTGTATTTCCAACGTGCCATCCTAGGACGTGACTAAAGGGGGGTTACACGATTCAACTTGTTGAAAGGTGTTGAACGTTGTTGAAACCTGTTGAACCGTCTAAACACCCTTTCAACACCTTCCACAGGGTCTTTCAACAAGTTGCCAAAACAGCTTCATGTTCCTATTTCTGGCAGCTTGTTGAAAGCTGTTCAAAGACATGTTGGAAGGTGTTGAAAGGGGTGTTTAGACGGCTCAACAGGTATCAACAACGTTCATCACCTTTCAGTGTTGAATCGTGTAAATCCCTCACCGATGTCGAATTGATTTGAAGTCATTTGAAAATATTTTATTCTTTTTCACGTGACTCTTCAAGAAAATCTTCCACTCGATCTTGTGAGGGTCGGTCAATGTACCTGTTCTGATGAGAATCACCTTTCTACCGTTTTTATCCCGACCTGGTAGCGGAACGTTCACTCTGGAAAAGAGCAAGTTTTTTTAGCAAGAAAAACTCACATTCTGCGTCATCGCAATTGGCTTCTTTAGGATTGATATTCATATCTTTGGATTCGCATCAGTTTCAAGAGGGGTTTGAAAAGCAACGTCCTTGCCAAAACACGACTTACCCGAGCTCCAACATCTTCATTATTGCATCATTTTCTGGGGTGTTGTCCTTGAACCATTCAGGAACACCATAGGAAGGACTGCATCTGATCTTGATAAAGTTTTCTATCAAGTCCTGTGCGAGTAACTGGCTGAACTTACTGCGGCGTAGGAATCGAAGCAAGAAATGGTCGTCTGAAGTAGAAAATGTCAAAGAAATCATACCATTTTCTGGGGGGTTTTGCCATATTGTCACTGTCTCAGTAGTGTAACCTTGTGGGCCAGGCGAAGTTTGTGATTGGTGTAAAGGCCCGTTTACACTAGGTTGCACCAAGTTGCAAGTTGCAGCAACTTGCAACTTGTTGCAAACTACCTGGGANACTTGCTGCAACCTAGTGTAAACCGCCCTTTACGCATGCAACTTTTATGAAACGTTTTGGTCTCATCAGGTTTATGCAACAAGTTGCATGAAGTTGCATATGAAAAGTTGCATGTGTAAACGGGCCTTTAGGATATCGTAAAGAATGCCTACCCGTTCTACAAGTCAGATGAGGCTGTTGTTTCACCCATGTTCGAAGAGTTTCAATTTGACTTGAGCGTTCCTTTGGATTTTCGTTCAGTTCATTCTTCGCCTTTTTCTGCGTTGCCTCATCCAAGGTACAAACGTATGTCCCTTCACCGGTGAAGTCAGTAGACATGATGTCAATGTCAATTTGTTCGCTGGTACCAAATGAGCCCGCTAGTTTCGTGGAGCGATAAATTTCCCAGTTCAGAAGTCTGTAATGTCGGCAGGGAAAAGAGAGGCCCGTTGATGAGTTTGGGTGTAGACGCGTTATGACTGCAATTATATATTCAAATCTGATTATCTCATGTCGGTCAGATGTGTGTCTGTTCCCTTTTTGATTTTACTGCAAACACATTCCCCCACATGTCAGTCCCCGGTGTAACAGGAATCTAAGTCCCTCTGAAATGGTCTTTGATTTTAGAAAACTTTGCTCTGGCAGATTATTGTAACTCTGACGTCCATCTAAGGACCCTTTTCACACTACCCCTGACACCTATGCCCGGCTCGGCTAGTACCCAAAAGGCAGAATGATGAAAAAAGACGGATTATTCTCTTGTCAACAGGTGGAAGTGCAAATACATATATATGGTTGGCAAGTGTCTGGAATGACGGCCTCAATCCTGCACCGTCGCAGAATCGGACTGACACAATGCCCGATTTCCTATACATTTATGTAGGCCTACTACGTTCTTCCACCTTGACCATCATCATCAACCGGCTGCCTACAGCATCAGATGGAACACTAGCGTACTTACTTACTTTCCTCGTATTATGCCCCTGTTTTAGTGGCGTCCAATGTTCCCCTGACAAACTGATTTTACGAAACACTCGATGTATACACGTTTACATGAACCTGACCACAGGGTGTCAAGAAGGTCAGAGAACTATTCGTCCCTGACCATTCAGGCACAATGGGACGGCGACTTGGTGTAAAATTATTACATGTACATGTATATGTATGTGGAAGATTATCCAACATACTTCTTTGCTTAAAGCTGAACTGCATGAACGAAAAGCCCCTACGAAGGCCTACGTCTATGACAAACACAAATCATGTCTTTGTCAGCTGGCTCGTTGGCCGAGTGGATAGAGTGGTGGATTATAAATCAGAAGGCCGACGGTTCGAATCCCGTCAAAATGACCATCTTTGAGTAGTGTAGGAGGTATCCGGAGATGTTGACAGCTCTGTTGCCCGAAGACAAATAAGATGGCGCCCTCCTGGCCTCGTTGGGTCTATCATGTTCTGAGCCTTCGTTTGAGGTGTTTGCATGGCGTTAGCATTTCTCTTGCTCGTCGTATGGGGGCTTTTCGTTCATGCAGTTCAGCTTTAATCCTTACTCAGGCCGATCGCTTATAATACAGCCCTGTTGGGTTTTTCAAAAGCTGGTCTCGGCTTGAAAAGTGTGTGAGGAAGGTAAAGACTGCGCTCTAGAGGTAGATATTGTAAGAATATCTTCTGCTTGCGTATTCGTAGGGTAGGGAGTCCATTGTTTTAGAAAGTTGTATTTGTACTGTGATAAAATCTATACAATCGGTTTATGAATCCGTCAGGGCCGACCGTGCAGAAAGTCCGATAGTGCTTTCGGTGCCAACCGGTGGTTTAGTTCATGGGAAAATGCAGTGTAACCAACTGACGATGGGCGCCGGTAGCACTATCGGACTTTCTGTACGGTCGGCCCAGGACGTTAAATCACCAAACACTCACCCATAAGTTTGAAATTAAAATTTTATTCTTAAAATGTCCTCGGTTATTGGCAGGACTACATGTATGTACAATGACCAATGTTCGTTTTCTTCACTGGTCAGCCCGAATTGAGACTACATGAATATTGTTTCTTGAAAAGATAGTACATTTCTCTCTAGAGTTATCCACAGATCTAATATATATACTTCATTCGGCCAATTTCCTGAAGGATCCAGTCATGCCCCAGCCATCATCGCCCCCATACTCATCAACAATTTTCCTCGGCATTTTGCTCTCGTCGAAGTTCAGCTTCGCTAGTAGCTCGAACTCGTCTGCGTTTTTCAGAACGAAGTTCTTCCAGTCATCTGAAAGGAACAAAATGTAATCTTTATACTGAGGATTAGGGCGGGGGGGGGTGAGAAATTTCGTTTTGTGGTTACATTCCTGCCTCCCCAATACAGGTGGCTCTGGATTTGACATCGTGATGGCCTAAGCCTAAAGGCTCTGGACAATTGCAGTACCTATGGTGGACGTTTTCATGGGAACCTGCGCCAGGAGTTCCTTCATTTTTGGTTGTTGTCGCTGATTGTTGATGTCACTGATAAAGCCTCCCTTGGGGCCGAGGTTATTTGATTACAGAATAGATCGCTGAAATCAAAACATGGCGGGCTAATCAGTCTTCAGATTTGGTAGGAGTTATCATACCGACTATTTTTTGCAACGGCCCGGCGTCCCCTCCATACTCCTGTGGCAGAATTTCCTTGGGGATATCTTTGTGTAGCGATTTCAAACTGTCCTTGTGGAAACGTATCTGAAAAAATCGAGAGCGAGGAATTTGTAAAGAATTAACGGCGAGATGTTCTTGATCACTTGTCGGTAGGGCCTACCTGCGGCGAGCCATGCTCAAATAAAGGCAGGTGTGAAGGGAGGGGGAGGGCAAGTTGATAAAGGATGGCTGGGGTGAAATGAGTACAGCCCTGTCTGCAGCAGAGAAAGTCAGTTGTGACTCAATCAACAACATTCAATTCACACCACGTGCATATTAGTAGTGCGACAGTTTCGTTGTTTGTGTCGAAAACCGCATGTTTTATGTTTTTTTTAATTAATGATAACATTTCTTACCCTGTCTTTGAGCTTTTGCTTCAAGAAGAGTTTTAATATTTCAAAGACCACATTGAATATAGTTGGTGTCTTGTAATAATTGATACTTTTGTTCCTGATTGGGTAGACGTCCTGCGAAAAGAAAGCGTACGATGCAATGGGAATTTGCTGTGGGATATTGGTTAGAAAGAGCGGTATGACTGTTTAATCGGTGAATTTGTTGCGGGACATTGGTTTGAACGAGCGGTATGGCTGTTTAATCGGTGAATTTGTTGTGGGACATTGGTCTGGAAGAGCGATATGACTGTGTTTTTATTTTAAGATGAGTGATGTGGAGTTTGATATTTCACTAACCTGCCAACATTTCACCGCCTTCTGTATTGTATCCCGTCCGTAACACGCCACGTGGCCTTTGGAGAACCCGGTGAAGTCGAGGAGAATGACGAAGCCGTGGATCTGGGTCGCTTCGTCCCTGAGAAGGATGTCGATCGTCAAAAAACCGATTTGCATGCTGTAGTCAAAATCCTTCGGATCGGAGGCACCTGAAAGAAAGGCGCTCTCTCAAAGAATCCATTATGAATTAGTCTCATATTCTAAGAAAAAAGTTATTCTCGTGTTATTATCTAATATTTTCTATGTGCCATCCAAGGCCCGTTTCCACTACAGCTGTGGATTTTGCCGTGCTTCGCGGCGGGCGGAGCGTTTTTCACAGCACACCAAAAACGCGCGTTTTTGGTGTGACTCTTTTATTGAAAATCCATTGAACGTATTTTCGCGTCGGTGAACGCGCGTCGTTTTTCGCCGTCGCGGCACGCGCCGCGGTTTTGGTGCCTTTTCCCACTACAACTTTGGTCCGTTTTCCCACTACAACGGATTCAATGACAATATGCACAATCATGTAGGCCTTACTCTCCGATGACGTCCCTTGAAATCTAGAGTCTCCTGCCATTGATTTCATCTTCGAGGGTAAATTTTACCTGTTCTGATGAGAATCACCTTTCTGCCGTATTTATCGCGACCTGGTAGCGGAACGTTCACCCTGAAAAAGAGCACTGTTGCATAATCAAAGCAAGAAAAAATCATATTCTGCGTCTACACAGTCATGGCAGTGGGGCATCTTAGTGTAGGATTCATCCATATCGTTTGCTTCGTGAGAATAGCATGTTTTCAGGAGGGGCTTCTCCAACGTCCTTGCCAAAACACGACTTACCCGAGCTCCAACATCTTCATTATTCCTTGATTACCTGGGTTGTTGTCCTTGAACCATTCAGGAACACCATGGGAAGGACTGCATCGGATCTTGATAAACTTTTCTATCAACTCCTGCGCGAGTAACTGGCTGAACTTACTGCGGCGTAGGAATCGAAGCAAGAAATGGTTGTCTGAAGTAGAAAATGTCAAAGAATATACAGATACCGGTACCAGATTTTCTGTGGTTTCGCCGTGTGATAACGTAAAAAATTCCCAGGCCTACCTGTTCTACAAGTCAGATGCGGCTGTTGCTTCACCCATGTTCGAAGCGTGTCAATTTGACTTGAAAGTTCTTTTGGGTCTTCGTTTAGCTCGTCCCTCGCCTTTTTCTGCGTTGCCTCATCCAAGGTACAAACGTATGTCCCTTCACCCGTGAAGTCAGCAGACATGATGATGTCAACTATGGAAATTGTGGTATCAAACGAACCCAGTTATTCGTTGGGCGATAATTTTTTTCTTGTCCAGAAGCCTGCAACTTAACGTTTGATATTGAATCAGAATGGTGACAGGAATCACACAGGAATCGTAAGTTCAATTTTATTGTTGAACCTCATGAGGGATCAGGATATAGGGCTATAAAAATCACGAGCTTTCGAAATAGCAGGCATTGCTAACTCGCTTGTATTCCCAGGACTATCACTCAGACACACCTATCCTATACTCCTGACATGCCAGATACATTGTACACCTTCATGCGCAATCTGCTGATGAAAGATGTCTCCTGTGAATAGGTGTATTGGGGAGTGCAGTTACATGTATATATCGGGTGTCCCAAAAAAAGTGAACCGCTTTTTCTGACAAGTATTTTCTCAGCGACAGATGAACCGAATTCATTGGAATTTTTGGCAGAGTAACCTTAGGGTATCATCAACAAGTCTGCAAAATATCTAGGAGATCGGTCGCAAATTATGCGAGTATTGTCAAATTCAAAACAGCATGTCAACACCTGCGTGGATTTTTTGACATGCTGTTTTGAATTTGACAATACTCGCGCAATGTGTGACTGATCTCTTAGATATTTTGCAGACTTGTTGATGGTACCCTGAGGTTACTCTGTGGAAAATTCCAATGAATTCGGTTTATCTATCGCTGAGAAAATACTTGTCAAAAAGCGGTTCACTTTTTTTGGGACACCCGATATATGGCTAGCAAGCGTGAGAAGAGCTAAGACTATCTCCGTCCCTGCATCTTCGGACTCGTATACAAAACCACTGGTTTCCTTACCGTATTCTAAAGTTCTTCTTCCACCATCAATCGGTCGCTCTGAAACGTCTCTGAAAGCTGTAGTTAAAAGCGTTTCTAGATGGAACACCGACAGTTACTTACTTTCTCTCCAACGACCTGATCTTGTGGCTTCCAACTTTCCACTGACAAAATGAATAATATTATTGACGATTTTATGAAACATGTGTACACGTGTATATAAAACCTTAACATTTGATATGCCAAGAAAGTAAGACCTCTGCCATATCAGGGTCACTGTCATTCAGTGTACACAAAACCCATGGGTTAGAATTAGAATTGTTTTTGTGTGGAACGATTCATTTTGTTTGGTGGACCCTGACGATTCAGGCACAATGGACGGCAACTTGGTGTGAAATAAGAAATAACACGGAGAAGATTATCTGGGACATCAGTCTTAAAATAAGTTTTTCATATATTGAGATTAGCGTAAGATACATGTAGGCCTTATTTTAATTGCCAGTGATTGCATTTTGTACATACAGGTACATGTATAAAATGCTGACGCCGAGTCCACGACAACACAAACAGGGCTTTCAAACTGATGATTGTACATTTCTCTCTAAAGTCATCCACAGATCTACTTCATTCGGCCAATTTCCTGAAGGAGCCAGTCATGCCCCAGCCATCATCGCCCCCATAATCATCAACAATTTTTCTCGGCATTTTGCTCTCGTCGAAGTTCAGCTTCGCTAGTAGCTCGAACTCGTCTGCGTTTTTCAGAACGTACTTCTTCCAGTCATCTGAAAGGAACAAACCGTAATCTTATACTGAAGATTAGGGGGGGTCTTGAAAAATTTCGTTTTGTGGATACATTCCTGCCTCCCCAATACATGTACAGTGTAGCTCTGGATTTGACATCGTGATGGCCTAAAGGCTCTGCAAAATGACAATTGCAGTATCTATGGTGGGTGTTTTATGGGAACCCATGCGCCAGCAGTTCCTCTCCATAGCTCACCTGTGAGCTATAGTCGTCATCAAAGTGCTATAACTCGGGAATGACTTGATCCAGAGTGTTCAAATTTGATATGTGGCTCCCTCTAGATAATCTATATTTGCACATAAAGTTTCGGCCCGATTGGACATTCAATATGGCCACCAGGTGGCATAACCCGAAAATCATCAAAGTGCTATAACTCAGGAACGACTTGACCCAGAGCGCTCAAATTTGCTATGTGGCTCCCTCTAAATGACCTTTATGTGCATGTGAAGTCTCGGCCCGATCGGGCATCCAATATGGCCGCCAGGTGGCATAACCCAAAAATCATCAAAGTCCTGTAACTCGGGAATGACTTGACCCAGATTGCTCGTAACTGATACATGTGTGCACCTCTCTCTGTCATTACACTGTTATGTCCAGCAGGTGAGCACATGGTCCATGGGCCATTTCATTGGTTGTCTATTGTAATGTCACTGATAAAGCCTGTCTTGGTGCCGAGGTAATTTGATTACAGCAGAATAGATCGCTGAAATCGAAACATGGCGGCTAATCTGTCTTCAATCTTGGTAGGAGTTATCATACCGATTATGTTTTGCAACGGCCCAGCGTCCCCTCCATACTCTTGTGGCAGAATTTCCTTGGGGATTTTTTTGTGTAGCGATTTCAAACTGTCCTTGTGGAAATGTAGCTGAAAAAATCGAGAGCTAGGAATTTGTAAAGAATTATGCTGGTTTTTTTAACCAAACGGTGAGATGTTCTTGACACTGGCCGGTGTAGGGCCTACATGCGGCGAGGCATTACCCAATTAAAGGTCAGGGAAAGGGAGGACAAGTTGATAAAGGATGGCTGGGGTGAAATGATCGAGTACAGCCCTGCCTGCAGTAGAGAAAGCCAGTTGTGACCCAATCAACAACATTCAACACACCACGTGCATGCAGCATATATACTTTATCCTCGCCTCTAAGAGGTCAGTCATTAATGTCGAAAGTGACACTTTCTAGGCCAGTCTTGGCACTACCAGGTTATTGTGAGTACAATATTCCAACAAACTTCCTCGTTCTGATTGGTCGAACAAAGAACGAAGCACCGGTGCCAATTATGGAATGGAACAAAGGCCAAGTCATGAGTACTCTGGACTGACCCCTTAGAGGCGAGGAGAAAGTATAAGTAGGCCGATAGTTTCGTTGTTTGTGTATTTAAAAATTGCATACATGTAGTTTTTAAGGTAATGATAGCATTCCTTACCCTGTCTTTGATCTTTTGCTTCATGAAGAGTTTGAATATTTCAAGCACCACAGTGAATATAGTTGTTGTCTTGTAATAATTGACACCTTTGTTCCTCATTGGGTAAACGTCCTGCGAAAAGAAAGCGTGAACGAATCAAACTTTGTTTAATCCGTGAATTTTTGTGGGACATTAGGGCCGTTTAGACGACAGGCAAAAATCCACATGGACCACATTGAATATAGTTGGTGTCTTGTAATAATTGATACTTTTGTTCCTGATTGGGTAGACGTCCTGCGAAAAGAAAGCGTACGATGCAATGTGAATTTGCTGTGGGATATTGGTAAGAAAGAGCGGTATGACTGTTTAATCGGTGAATTTGTTGTGAGACATTGGTTTCAAAGAGCGGTATTGGCTGTTTAATCGGTGAATTTGTTGTGGGACATGGTCTGGAAGAGCGGTATATGACTGTTTAATTGGTGAATTTGTTGCGGGACATTGGTTTCAAAGAGCGGTATGGCTGTTTAATCGGTGAATTTCTAGTGGGAGATTGGTCTCGAGTGGAAGAGCGATATGACTGTGTTTTTATTTTAAGATAAGTGATGTGGAGTTTGATATTTCACTAACCTGCCAACATTTCACCGCCTTCTGTATTGTATCCCGTCCGTAACAAGCCACGTGGCCTTTGGAGAACCCGGTGAAGTCGAGGAGAATGACGAAGCCGTGGATCTGGGTCGCTTCGTCCCTAAGAAGGATGTCGATCGTCAAAAAACCGATTTGCATGCTGTAGTCAAAATCCTTCGGATCAGAGGCACCTGAAAGAAAGGCGCTCTCTCAAAGAATCCTTTATGAATTAGTCTCATATTAAGAAAAAAGTTATTCTATTATTTACTATGTGCCATCCAAGGCCCGTTTCCACTACAACTGTGCCCGTGCTTCGCGGCGGGCGGAGCGTTTTTCACAGCAGACCATAAACGCGCGTCTTTGGTTTCACTCGGTCTTTTATTGAAAATCCATTGGACATATTTTTCGCGTCGGTGAACGCGCGTCGTTTTTCGCCGTCGCGGCACGCGACGCGGTTTTGGTGCCTGTGAACGGGCCTTACACCCTTTTTCCACTACAACGGATTCAATGACAATATTATGCACAATCATGCAATCTCCGATGACGTCCCTTGAAATCTAGAGTCTCCTTCCATTGATTTCATCTTCGAGGGTTACCTGTTCTGATGAGAATCACCTTTCTGCCGTTTTTATCGCGACCCGGTAGCGGAACGTTCACCCTGAAAACGAGCACTGTTGCATAATCAAAGCAAGAAAAAATCATATTCTGCGTCTACACAGTCATGGCAGTGGGGCATCTTAGTGTAGGATTCATCCATATCGTTTGCTTCGTCAGAATAGCATGTTTTCAGGAGGGGCTTCTCCAACGTCCTTGCCAAAACACGACTTACCCGAGCTCCAACATCTTCATTACTCCTTGATTATCTGGGTTGTTGTCCTTGAACCATTCAGGAACACCATGGGAAGGACTGCATCGGATCTTGATAAACTTTTCTATCAACTCCTGCGCGAGTAACTGGCTGAACTTACTGCGGCGTAGGAATCGAAGCAGGAAATGGTCGTCTGAAGTAGAAAATGTCAAAGTACCGGTACCAGATTTTTTGTGGTTTCGCCGTGTGATAACGTAAAAAATTCCCAGGCCTACCTGTTCTACAAGTCAGATGCGGCTGTTGCTTCACCCATGTTCGAAGCGTTTCAATTTGACTTGAAAGTTCTTTTGGATCTTCGTTTAGCTCGTCCCTCGCCTTTTTCTGCGTTGCCTCATCCAAGGTACAAACGTATGTCCCTTCACCCGTGAAGTCAGTAGACATGGTGATGTCAACTATGGAAATTGTGGTATCAAACGAACCCAGTTATTCGTTGGGCGATAATTTTTTTCTTGTCCAGAAGCCTGCAACTTAACGTTTGATATTGAATCAGAATGGTGACAGGAATCACACAGGAATCGTAAGTTCAATTTTATTGTTGAACCTCATGAGGGATCAGGATATAGGGCTATAAAAATCATGAGCTTTCGAAATAGCAGACATTGCTAACTCGCTTGTATTCCCAGGACTATCACTCATACCATCTTTATTTACTCTTGCTCAGACACACCTATCCTATACTCCTGACATGCCAGATACATTGTACACCTTCATGCGCAATCTGCTGATGAAAGATGTCTCCTGTGAATAGGTGTAGGCCTATTGGGGAGTGCAGTTACATGTATATATCGGGTGTCCCAAAAAAAGTGAACCGCTTTTTTGACAAGTATTTTCTCAGCGACAGGTGAACCGAATTCATTGGAATTTTTGGCAGAGTAACCTTAGGGTATCATCAACAAGTCTGCAAAATATCTAGGAGATCGGTCGCAAATTATGCGAGTATTGTCAAATTCAAAACAGCATGTCAACACCTGCGTGAACATGATGAAGGTCATATTGCATTAGCTCTGATATTGGATTTTTTGACATGCTGTTTTGAATTTGACAATACTCGCGCAATGTGTGACTGATCTCTTAGATATTTTGCAGACTTGTTGATGGTACCCTGAGGTTACTCTGTGGAAAATTCCAATGAATTCGGTTTATCTATCGCTGAGAAAATACTTGTCAAAAAGCGGTTCACTTTTTTTGGGACACCCGATATATGGCTAGCAAGCGTGAGAAGAGCTAAGACTATCTCCGTCCCTGCATCTTCGGACTCGTATACAAAACCACTGGTTTCCTTACCGTATTCTAAAGTTCTTCTTCCACCATCAATCGGTCGCTCTGAAACGTCTCTGAAAGCTGTAGTTAAAAGCGTTTCTAGATGGAACACCGACAGTTACTTACTTTCTCTCCAACGACCTGATCTTGTGGCTTCCAACTTTCCACTGACAAAATGAATAATATTATTGACGATTTTATGAAACATGTGTACACGTGTATATAAAACCTTAACATTTGATATGCCAAGAAAGTAAGACCTCTGCCATATCAGGGTCACTGTCATTCAGTGTACACAAAACCCATGGGTTAGAATTAGAATTGTTTTTGTGAACGATTCATTTTGTTTGGTGGACCCTGACGATTCAGGCACAATGGACGGCAACATGGTGTGAAATAAGAAATAACACGGAGAAGATTATCTGGGACATCAGTCTTATAATAAGTTTTTCATATATTGAGATTAGCGTAAGATACATGTAGGCCTTATTTTAATTGCCAGTGATTGCATTTTGTACATACAGGTAATGCTGACGCCGAGTCCACGACAACACAAACAGGGCTTTCAAACTGATGATGGTACATTTCTCTCTAAAGTCATCCACATATATCTACATGTACTTCATTCGGCCAATTTCCTGAAGGAGCCAGTCATGCCCCAGCCATCATCGCCCCCATAATCATCAACAATTTTTCTCGGCATTTTGCTCTCGTCGAAGTTCAGCTTCGCTAGTAGCTCGAACTCGTCTGCGTTTTTCAGAACGTAGTTCTTCCAGTTATCTGAAAGGAACAAACCGTAATCTTTATACTGAAGATTAGGGGGTCTTGAAAAATTTCGTTTTGTGGATACATTCCTGCCTCCCCAATACATGTAGCTCTGAATTTGACATCGTGATGGCCTAAAGGCTCTGCAAAATGACAATTCTGTGGCCCCATGCATGAACAGGATAACCCACATTTGGTGAAATTGACAAAATTGACCCTACCACATTATACTCTTTCTTGTATGTAATTATCTCCCAAGGTTTGAAAATGTGGGTTATCCTATTCATGCATGGGGCCACAGAATTGCACTATGGTGGGTGTTTTATGGGAACCCATGCGCCAGCAGTTCCTCTCCATTAGCTCACCTGTGAGCTATAGTCGTCATCAAAGTGCTATAACTCGGGAATGACTTGATCCAGAGTGTTCAAATTTGATATGTGGCTCCCTCTAGATAATCTATATTTGCACATAAAGTTTCGGCCCGATTGGACATCCAATATGGCCACCAGGTGGCATAACCCAAAAATCATCAAAGTGCTATAACTCAGGAACGACTTGACCCAGAGCGCTCAAATTTGCTATGTGGCTCCCTCTAAATGACCTTTATGTGCATGTGAAGTCTCGGCCCGATCCGACATCCAATATGGCCGCCAGGTGGCATAACCCAAAAATCATCAAAGTCCTGTAACTCGGGAATGACTTGACCCAGATTGCTCGTAACTGATATATGTGTGCACCTCTCTCTGTCATTACACTGTTATGTCCAGCAGGTGAGCACATGGTCCATGGACCATTTCATTGGTTGTCTATTGTAAAATGTCACTGATAAAGCCTGTCTTGGTGCCGAGGTAATTTGATTACAGCAGAATAGATCGCTGAAATCGAAACATGGCGGCTAATCTGTCTTCGATCTTGGTAGGAGTTATCATACCGATTATGTTTTGCAACGGCCCAGCGTCCCCTCCATACTCCTGTGGCAGAATTTCCTTGGGGATTTTTTTGTGTAGCGATTTCAAACTGTCCTTATGGAAATGTAGCTGAAAAAATCGAGAGCTAGGAATTTGTAAAGAGTTATGCTGGTTTTTTTAACCAAACGGTTAGATGTTCTTGACACTGGCCGGTGTAGGGCCTACATGCGGCGAGGCATTACCCAATTAAAGGTCAGGGAGAGGGAGGGCAAGTTGATAAAGGATGGCTGGGGTATGGAATGGAACAAAGGCCTAGTCATGAGTACTCTGGACTGACCCCTTAGAGGCGAGGATAAAGTACATGTATAAGTAGGCCGATAGTTTCGTTGTTTGTGTATTTTGAAAATTGCAAAGTTTTTAAGGTAATGATAGCATTCCTTACCCTGTCTTTGATCTTTTGCTTCATGAAGAGTTTGAATATTTCAAGCACCACAGTGAATATAGTTGTTGTCTTGTAATAATTGACACCTTTGTTCCTCATTGGGTAAACGTCCTGCCAAAAGAAAGCGTGAACGAATCAAACTTTGTTTAATCCGTGAATTTTTGTGGGACATTAGGGCCGTTTAGACGACAGGCAAAAATCCACATGGAGGATCCGATTGTGGTTCAAAACTCTTCCGTGTAAACGCTAACCAGTGCGGTCCAATGTGGATTTTGGACCGCTTTGGACCACATACGACCACATTCAAATCTCGTCTAAACGCAAATGACACCCGATGCGGTCGATCGGATCCAATCGGATCGAATCTGAATGTGGTTTTTTGGCTTGTCATCTAAACGGCCCTATTGCAGACGGGTTGACTGTGTTTTTATTTTCAGATGAGTTATATGGGCTTTGACATTTCACGAACCTGCCAACATTTCACCGTCTTCTGTACTGTATCTCGTCCCCAGCATGTTACGTGGCTTCTGGAGAACCCGGTGAAGTCGATGAGAATG
The DNA here is from genome assembly GCA_002633025.1 of Notospermus geniculatus. Taxonomy (NCBI): domain Eukaryota; kingdom Metazoa; phylum Nemertea; class Pilidiophora; order Heteronemertea; family Lineidae; genus Notospermus; species Notospermus geniculatus. The sequence goes on from NMRB01003004.1 coordinate 54,098, forward strand.
ACGAACCCGTGGATCTGGGTCGCTTCGTCCCTAAGAAGCATGTCGATCACCGAAAAACCGACTCGCATGGTGTACTCAAAGTCCTTCGGATCAAAGGCACCTGAAAGACAGGCGTTCATGTAACTCTCTCAAAGAATCCTCTCTGAAATAATCCGTTTGTGTTGATCTTAAGAAAAAATTAAGTCACATGAAATCTAGAGTAGGCCTATCTTTTTAAAGTGATTCGAGGTACATTCTAGATGCAAATTTACACACCTGTTCTCATCAGAATCACCTTGCTACCGTTTTTATCGCGACCTGGTAGCGGAACGTACGCCCTGAAAAAGGCCAGTTTAAGGGGGATTTGTTACATAATCAAGCAAGAAAAATTCACAATCGGCGTCCTACGCAGTAATGGTTTCTTAGTCTAGATTCATATCCATATCGTTTGATTCATCAGCGTAGCATGTTTTCAGGAGGGGCCTCCAACTTTCTTGCCAACACACGACCTACCCGAGCTCCAATATCTTCATTATTGCTGGATTATCTGGGGTGTTGTCCTTGAACCATTCAGGAACACCATAGGAAGGACTGCATCTGATCTTGATAAAGTTTTCTATCAACTCCTGCGCGAGTAACTGGCTGAACTTACTGCGGCGTAGGAATCGAAGTAAGAAATGGTCGTCTGAAGTAGAAAATGTCAAAGAATATACAGGTACCAGATTTTCTGTGGTTTCGCCGTGTGATAGCGTAAAAAATTCCCAGGCCTACCTGTTCTACAAGTCAGATGGGCAATTCTCCGGTAACGGAATTACAAATCAGAGCAACATTTAGTCATATTTTGAGCTCCCACCCTTATCTGGCAAACATGACGCATACGAAATCAGTCATATCCTGGGCACATCAGTCCAAATTATATTTCAACACATTCAAACCCTGTCTACGATTCAAGCGGAAGGAGCAGTGATGTCCACTTTTCAGGCTTTTGTCGGTAACGGAATTAATCAGAGAGACACTGCAAAAACAGTCACCAACGTTTAAAAAATTCTTACACAATACCCACAGAACGTATGATCACAATAACAGTATGATGATACAGCTTAGGTTGTTAGTTCTTAGTTCAGATATTAACCGTCACCAAATCTTTCTACATCTAAGAGAAATTAACATTTCTAAATGCAGTACATGGTAACGGAATTACAGTAACGGAATTACAAAAATTTCCTTCCGAAAAGAAGGCTTCAAAGTCATATTCATCCCAACTGTATTATGTTGTACTTGTCCATAGTTCCTCAATCAGGTCTTGTAGATGTGAAATCAACCAAAACGCCATGGTTTTCACGGATGTAATCTGATCTATGGGGGGCTAAAGAAGGGTACCAAAACTAGGTTATGTCAGGACATTCTGTGCAAAAAACATGAATTTTAATTTTCATAAATTTATCTTGCCTTATAACTGAAAACACTTCACATTATAATTTCCAGCAGTGCTGCCTGAATCTCCTAGATTTTTTGCAGATCTGAACGAGTTGTAATATCAAAGATGAAAATAAAAACTTGATTTTGTAACATCCATTCTCTACTGGAGAATTGCCCAGATGTGGCTGTTGCTTCAGCCATGTTCGAAGCGTTTCAATTTGACTTGAAAGTTCTTTTGGGTCTTCGTTTAGCTCGTCCCTCGCCTTTTTCTGCGTTGCCTCATCCAAGGTACAAACGTATGTCCCTTCACCCGTGAAGTCAGTAGACATGATGATGTTCCTTTTATGGAAATTCGGAAAAGAAGAAAGCACAAAAAATTGGCACACCAAAGTGATAAATATCAAGAAGTCAGCTTCCAGAAACTTGCGATTTTCCACCCCAGCCGGGGTCTTCCTCAGGCACTTTTCAGTTGGAGAGACCAGAAAAGACTTTCTCTTTTATGGAAATTCGTACACTGGTATATGGCTGGCAAGTATCTGGAGTGTGAGAAGGGCTAGGACTACCCCATACCTGCATCTTCAGATTCGTACACAAAACCACTGACTAAGTTTTCCTAAAATACTGTAGTCTGAAGTTCGTCACTGAAAGATGTAGGCCTAGTTAAAGCGTCTCTTCGATGGAACACCGACACTGAGTTACTTACTTTCTCTCCTAACGCTGATATTGTGGCGTCCAACTTTCCACTGACAAACTGAATAATTTTATGAAACGTGTAGGCCACGTGTATATAAACCTGAACATTGATATGCCAAAAAAGTAAGACCTCTGCCATATTTAGGGTCACTGTCATTAAAAATGTACAAAACCCATGGTTTAGAATTAGAACGTTGTTTTTTGTGAACGATTCTTTTTGGTTGGTGGACCCTGACGATTCAGGCACAATGGACGGCAACTTGGTGTAAAATAAGAAATAACACGGAGAAGATTATCTGGGACATTATTCTTACAATAGGTTTTTTTATATTATTTTGAGATTTAATAGATCTAATTGTAATTTCAGCGATTGTATTTACATTGTATGCTGACGTCGAATCCACAAACAAGTACTTTCAAACAAATGAGATAAAGGCTGGAAGCATCACTCCACTTCTGCCATGTCATGATATGTTTGTATTGTCCATGCAGCTTGTGGTATCCCTCTAGTTATGTTGTTGACAACGGGAGAGGTCGCAAAAACGGAGTCGACAGGTGTCACGTTTCGAAAATACATGTATTTCTGCATTTATGAGAATACAATACAAAGTTTCGTCTAATAAACTTAAGTAAAGAGGCCAATTTTATTGAGACATTGGGTCATATGAATAAAACCTAGCAAGTGCTTTTACTTGATTTTTTGCAATACAAATGCACTAGGCAATGCTGTACAAATCTGAAGTAAAATCACTTGCTAGTCTTTAATATTCATATGACCCAATAAAGCTCGACATGCATGAGCAGATGTGTAGAAATGTGCAAAAAAATCCAAGGCCGTATGCGTTGGTCGGACTTCAGCCAAGCACAAATGAAGTCTAACTTCAGCTATACATGTACTTAGGCTAAAGTCCAAAGAAAGGCACTGGCTGGAAAAAGTGACAAGAATATGTTACACCATCCTGAAGTCTGTAGTTGAAATGCAGTCATAAAACCTTTCAAGCATCCTCCAACTGCAGGGTCTCTCCTCTTCATATGTGAGTGGAAGAAGAGAGGCGATAAAAACCGCTGATGGTGGAGGATGCCTTCGAGGTAGTGTTGAATCATGTACTTATTAACCGTTGAAGTATAAAAAGCCATGCAGGCTAGCTTCAGAAAAATGTGGAAGTAGGCCAACACTTCAAACAGAATCACTTGGTCTTCACTGAAAAACCACCCTAGTATTCACGGCAAATATTATTATTAGGGAAACTCCTGCTATTAGTAAAGAAAGGGAGTTTGTCTCTTGGCCATTTACAGTCACCCTAAATCCATTTGCCTCAATGAGTCCCCTGTAGAAAAAAGCTGACTTCTTCGGTATTCTAGGCCGAGCAGGATCTGAGAAGTTGACATAATGCAGACCAAATCGTTCTTCATATCCGGCGGTCCACTCGAAGTTGTCCATCAGTGACCATGCGGTATAGCCGATCACGCGACAGCCGTCTATCTTGTGCGCTGGAAAGGAGGAACCGGAAACTGGTAGCTGGTTGACCAATCATGAAGTTGAATAGTTAAAACGAGGCTCGGTTCTGTCACTTACCTTTAAGTACGTTATTGATGTACTGCTCATACCACCACACCCTGTGTGTATCATCGAGCGTGCCGTTTCTATCGGACATGCCATTCTCGGCGATGAAGATCTCGGGGTTGTCGTAATGCTGTTTGACCCAGACAAGAAGTTTCCGCATACCCCAGGGGACGCCAAAAAGCCAATGAGAGCCCGTTCTGTGGGAAAAAAACATCAATGCTCGAGATGATTTTTTTGAGAAACTACACAAGTTGAAGAAAGAAGTTCTGTTCCGTTATACTTTGTTACTAAACAGTATCAACAACCACGGTACATACACAGGAGGTTGGCTCAACCGAGGATGGCCCCTACGGTATATAAATAGGACAAGGACATCACGTTTTTTTCGACTTCTCACTTCAAGCCCAATTAATTAACGGCCTGTTTTAATTATTCAAAGGAACTTTTTGGGATTATTTTCTGTGGATATGTACAGTATACAATGTGGAGACTACGGTGAATATTCATGAGTAGCTTGTGATGGCCTCGTCCGTACTTACCAGGGCCAATAATGCTATAGCGTCGGCCCTGACGGAAAAATGAAATACAAATACTACGGTGAAGGTAGGTTTTTGTGAAAATATTGATATTTTTTTGTGAAAATCTGGGTTTGAAGTGAGAAGTCGAAAAAAAACGTGATGTCCTTGTCCTATCCTATTTATATACCGTAGGGGCCATCCTCGGTTGAGCCAACCTCCTGTGGGTACATACGTAGAACATACGCCTATACAGAACACGTGAACCAGGAAGAAGGGCCAGTCATTCGTCTTCCTTTCATGCACCATCATATGGAACATACGGCAAGCCTAGGCCATGAAGCGATCCTTACGTTTTCCATGAGGGGTCTGTGTGTTGCGTAATATCTTTATCATTCTCATAGCTCGGAGGTTGCAGTGGTCTGGTTTCATCGGTATTAACGTAGCGGCCCGTGTAAAAGTTTGTGGAGAAGAAGTCATATGTACCTGTAGGAATTATGTCGGGAAGTCTTACTTTTGTCGAATTCCGCGATCATCTAAAACTTCTCTGTCGGGGTTTCGTGTAAATGATCGATGTTCTCTTTTAAGCATGAGGAATGGTGTCTACAAACACTTCATTGTCACATGTTTGCCAAAAAATGACTGGTTTGTAAGAAAATATAAAACCGGAAGTCCCAATCAAAGGCAAAGCATGGAGAACAATTACGTGCATTTGACTGTACACGTTGCTATACGATGACACTAGGCCTATACTCTCTCACCCCTCACTAAGGCCCGTATGCACAGCCCACACGTTCCGAAAGTTCCACTTTTTAGAAAAGTCACTCTTTGGAGAGTGAGGCTAAAGTATAACTAACGGGACCTCCAGACCTGACTTAGCACAGGCATTTTCACTTTCATTTGGGGCTTTGAAAGTGCACTTTCGCGAAAGTGGAGTCTTGTGCATGAGCAAAGTACAGCTGAAGTTACACTTTTCCAAAAGTACGGCTAAAGTGTGGGCTGTGCATATACGGGCCTAAGCGTCCAAAGTCTGCCAGCCACTGGACGGAATAGGAATGGACACTTGTACTGAGGGGTGTACTCACCTTTAATCATGTCAATCTCGGACTTGGTGAATTTCGGCAGACGAGATTCGCTGAATCCTTGTGCCATACTGTTCTTGTGAACCTTGGCCCGCATCACTTCAGGGTAGTCGCCGTTAAAAATTGGGTTGGCGAACCATCCGAGTTCAAATTGCATTGCTCTCTCAGCTGCTTCGATGTCTGATTTCTCCGAAGGATTCTTGGGCTCGTACCAACTTGCATGGAAGTTAAAAGTGATACGACCTGTTTTTTCAAGAAAATTTATTTAGGTCAGAACTTTGATCCACTTCGGATCAATCGAGGAACCACTCAAAACAACTTGCTTAAAGCGATGTGTCAGCCAAAAAAATTGAATGCAAAAGGGGACGAATCTTTGTTTACAAACACTCATTGCCTGCATTCTGATTGGCTGTGAGGGCAATGTTTACAAACATCATCCTTCTGTTTACAAAACGACTGTTGATTCGCTTTAATGTGCGGTCCGTGGTACTGCCCTGGCCACATCCCCAATTCGCCTTAGTCTCCGCCACTATTGGTTCATGGCAATGGACTTACCCACCTTTTTGCTTGGCCCTGAATTCCCTATCATACGTTCTCCAAGCCTTCCCGTGTGCCTTGAGTACAACGTGAGCACACTTGTAGGGTGTTGAACCAAGTTCTATAACACCAGGAGCGAAGTAGCCAAGGCCGTAGCCGTACAAACAGGTGAATGGCTCGTTGAAAGTCATCCAGAGCTTCACCTTAGAATGAACGAAGGACACCGTTGAAAGGGAGGTTTTTGACTTGTCGAGTAATCTCCGCGACCGTAAGAGGGATTTGGTTAGTTGAAGAACGTCGCTGAACTTTGTCGGAGTCCCAACCGGGAAGTTGCGAAAAGTAGGCCTACTTGGCGGTCAACGTTTCGGAAATACATCGGTTTATTGTTTGTAAGGGAGGTTTCGCAAATCTGACGCGAAGTACGAAATACAAAATTCAACTTCATTTCCAGGACCTAATGTATTTCTGGAGATGGTTGGTACCACATATGTCCCTGCCGCCAGTGCGTCTTTTAGCATATCATAAAGACGGAGGGAGTTTACGGTGAATCTTGAATTTGTAAATTTATCTTTCGTTTCCACTTCGTATCTAAGTGGAAACGAAAGATAAATTTCAAATTATACACCGTAACTTTATCGGTATGACGCCATACGCTAAAAGACGCTCTTAGCAGGCGATATTTGTGGTACATGTACCAAACATCTCCTGAAATACATTACGTCATGGAAATAAAGTCCAATTTCGTATTTCGTACTCCGTGTTTCGCAGATTTGCGAAACCTCTGATGGCTTACCCTGTCTCCAAACTTATCAAAAGCAATCTTGGCATAGTCGGCGAAGTAACCAACGAAGGAATCGTTTAGCATTCCACCGATGTCAGCTAGTGCTTGGGGAAGATCAGCATGGTAAAGGGTGACGATAGGTTTGATATCGGCCTCGATAAGGGCGTTGATAACACTGTTGTAATAGTCTATGCCAGCTTGGTTGATGCTGTTCTTGGTTCCGTCAGGTAGGATACGGGCCCAGGAAAGTGAGAATCGATAGTGTGTAACCTTGTGTGAAGGAGAGAAAAGTCTAGGTATAGTGCCATTGCAAGTATTGTCAGATCGGCAAAACATCACCGAATATCAGCGTCGCATACAGTATCTCCTGTGATCTGGTAAAACCTAGTAAGTCTCATTTAGACAATTTTGAGAAAATCAAGGAAAACCGTTTTCCTACAGGATCAAGTTCCAGGAGACAAAATGAATTTCGTGTTGCCTTTTTAGTTGGGCATGATAGAAGGTCTTTCAGTGCATAACATTTCATTTGGTTTGATGGCTTATTCAGGTTACATAATGATTTAGGGTTTTTTTTTATTGATCAAAGTTATTTCAGTGGTTACGGTTTTCATCAACAAAAACCTTACTGAGACGGGTTTTATGCATTTTTATT
>NMRB01003005.1:0-32344 GCA_002633025.1 Notospermus geniculatus
TTATCCCGCCGTGCAAACCTCCGATCACACTGATCACACTTGTACGGTCTCTCCCCAGTGTGAACCAGGATGTGTCGCCGAAGATCACGGCTAGCTGGAAATGCCTTCGGACAAAATGCACAAGCATGGAGCATATCGTTCTTCATGATGGAGTATCTTTGCATTTCACTTAGACTCTGGAAAAAAACAAAGTATTTTTAAATCATTGATATCTAGGTGGAAACTTCTCATCTTGCTCGAGGTAACTTACCATGATGACACTCAATCTCATCTCGCTCTTCCTCTCTCACCTCATCGACATAGCCCAGGTACCGGTACGGTACGCCTACTACCGGTAATTACACTAGGCCTAGTAGCAAGTAGGACTCACAGACCTGACACAGGCATGTTCACAACAGTAACACACTCCAGCAGCAGAGCCAGTGGTGATCACAACCACCACTGGTGTACCAGTGTACAGGCTAGTGTATACGCCTTCTCCAGTGTACAACACACCACCACTGCACACGTGTACAACAGCTGCTGAATGTATTCATTGTACATGTTGTAACAGTGTAAGCCTAATAATGTGTTGTGCATAACACTTCCTCAAAATACACACAAGTTCCTGCCTGCCTGGGCTTGGTGGCGTCTGTTGACGAATGTAATACAGCATGCATTCTCCAAAATAACTAACTTATTACATTACTCACCAAGTTATACACAGCACCTAGTGACACTTTCACATTTATCTGCCATCAGAAGAACATAAAACATGGGGAATTTTGTGGATTCCGCGACTTTAGGCGACATCCATCTTGGGAAATACAGGGAAAAGACACTGACCCAGATCTTCCCATTTCACTCGAACAGGCCTCGACTTGGAACAGTAGCCAATCAGATCCAAGGAATTGTTTACTCGATCCAGTAGTTCTGTGCTCGAGTAGCTCGAGCCACCATGTTGGTTCGCAATGCCGCCGCTAGCCCGCCCGCTAGTGGCGGTATTTTAAACCAATACACTCAACAGCTGCTGTGAGGGGAAACACCATCCTGAGAATGTCAGGCGTTCTTACTGCTCGCTCCGTGCGGCGACGAAGGTAGCGAGCACTAAGAACGCCTGATGTTCTCAGGATGGGAAACACTGACAATAGGCCTATTGATAATAATATTGCCCTTCATTTTGAAGTTTTCGTAAATGAGTGGCTTAAGTTAAGAGACTAACCTTGGAGGAATTACATAATTCCTCCAAGAACTAACTAACTTTTACCAAAATATCTTATGAATTTTTGCTTTTTTACCAAAAATAGAAAGGCCTAAGCGAGCTGATCTGTTGTTGCTTTTACCAGTACTAAGAAGACCAAAACGACTTTCAATTACGGTATACAATCTCTTTTTTATTACTTATGAAATAGACTAGGCGTCCTACGCCCTGTTACCGCTACCACTAGGCATATGTACTGATAGGGGTAGCCTACCCCGGGAGCCTACCGTACTAAAAAGTAGGCCTAATCTTGGTGTTTCGGCCCAAGGTCACTCTCCTCATTTCATCGAAGACGAAATTGCCCAAGAGCAGAACCTTGACATGCCATCCGAACAAACTAGTCAGGTTCGTCTTGTGAATAACCGAAGCAAACAGTAAATGGGTGCAGGTTTATTTGCGGCAGTTAGACCCGACTTTGGCAGGCCTGGTTTATATCGGTCAATAAAGACTGGTTTATATCGGTCAATAAAGACCTTGGGTCGTATTTTAGAACGTTCCCTAACGTCAAGGTCGACCTTAAGTCTATTGTAATACCATCGTGGACCTTAATGTTAAGGAACGTTCTAAAATACGCCCCCTTAGACCTGGTTTATCGGTCAATAAAAGTTTGGTTGTCAAACCAAGTTAGGCTAAGAATCCATTCACGCGATTTTAGACGCTCGAAAGCATTGTTTGTTTCCGACGCGTTGGTCGTGGACAAACGGGATGCGACATCGCGCGGCACGAAAATCGCGTGAATGGATTCTTAGGCGGTTGGTCCATTCACGCGATTTTCGAGCGGCAGACGCTCGATAGCATTGTTTTTTTCCGCCGCGTTGATCGTGGACAAAAGATGCGACATCGCGCGGCACGAAAATCGCGTGAATGGATTCTTAGCCTTAGCCTCAGGCTAAGAATCCATTCACGCGATTTTCGTGCCGCGTGATGTCGCATCCTTTGTCCAGGACCAATGCGGCGGAAACAAACAAATGGATGCAACACCGCGCGGCACGAAAATCACGTGAATGGATTCTTAGCCTTAGTCTAATTCTTTGATATAATGGTGCGGTATCATCATATGTTCCATTTTCATAGTCTTCGGCCAGTGAGGCGTGGCCAGAGCTTCTTCGCATGAGGTCCTGAAGAGTTGACACTTGGAATGTGGCGTTTTTTGGATGAATGGGGTGGAGTAGCCGAACGACATGCACTTGGTCCTCTCGTCGCACGCGTTTTTGCAATCACGGAAAGAGACATTAGCGCCAACTGCAAATGCAAGGCTTTTCTCGCTGCAAACTTTATGTTGGAGATTGTATCCCTCCACTTTGCCTAAAAACAAAACAATAACACAGTTGCGGCAGGCGTGGTGGGCGTCGCATTGACCGCACCGCGTCACGCCGGTAGAAATGAGGAGTATCCATTCACGCGAATTTCTAGCGATGCGATGCATCGACAAAGGATGCGGCGTCGCACCGCTCGAAATTCGCGTGAATGGATGATTCTTTAGTAGCCTGGTTTAAAAGGCCTGGATTCATCCGCTCTTTAGCGTTTTTATGCCGCATGAAGTAGGCCTACTCCAGTGGATTCCCGCCTTTTGGAGAGGGCTTACGTTTACAGAAGGGCGTGTTCGATTTCTCACCTGATCGTGCGCCGACGCAGAGAGGAATATCACAATAATCTCGCCGTTTCTCGGGGTCGGTGGTATAACACCATGGCTCCTTAGCGCGTCCCCTTGGATTCCTACAGTAATTTGAGGCAGTCTTTTTATCCTTTGGTTTAGACTTGGGCTTATGCGGGGTATTGGACGCCCAGGCTTGGCAGGTGTAACCTTTCCTTGTTGTGCTCTGTTCTCCTTTATAGCGCGTACCTTTCTTCGACCACTTGCAGTCGGTCAGGACTGATGGTTTTAACCATGTCAGGGCTGAAATCAATGCTACAAATTACAAGACGTATGCTTTCATTTTTGCTGACCAAGACCAATTATGGACACAAGACTTTTAGATTGCCGTAGGCCTATATGTCATCTCTTGATCATCTCAAAATATTCACCTTTTTCTGAACACCTTTTCGAAAATATAGGCCCAGGCTTTTTTCTAGAAAAGGTTTTTTTGTCTAGGAGAAGCGGACGGACATTGTCAAAGATTAATTTTACCACCAAAATACAGGAAATGTGATTAAATCGGATGGCCAGGGAGGTTTTCTTGTGACGCGATCTAGAGGGAGGTGTGTTGGGTGTACTTACAAAATACCTCTGCTGGTACCTTATTATCAACTTCTTCATTATTGCCGCTGTTATCTTCGGTCTCGGATTCTTTCTTTTCTTCGGACTCTGAAGGATAAACATAAAATATGAGTGAGCATTGTGGTCTAAAGGCGCGTTCAAGAATATTGCTAGGCCGCAGTGAAAAATCACTTTGGAATGCCTTACATAATTGCGCCAAAAGTCGAATCATGGCAGAGGTATGCGGCACAGACTGCTAAGTTTTGTGGCTGTGCCATTTCAAATAACGCTGTGCAAATTCGTCCGAGTCTGATTCAGCTGGTCTGGTAAAACTGGAAACTTACTCTCCACTACTTCTACGGTGCTCGTCTCCTCGACCTTAGCATCGGAACAGGGAGGAACATCACAATAATCGTAGGTTCTCTTTGGATCGACAGAAGTTGGAAGCCGCCTCACCGTCTGCTGGTTGGAGGTTGTGTGTGTGAGGAGTGTTAGAGGCCCACTCCTGGCAGGTGAAGCCCTCCCGGGTCTTACTCAACGTCCCTCTGTAATCTGTGCCTTTGGGCGTGTCTTTGCATTCTTTGGTTTTCGGTACTGAAAGTGAAAAGACAATGTTTACGGTCAATGAACCAGCCGGCATTTTCCTTACTCGTTCCCGCCCTGGCTAGGCTTTTATGACTGATGTGATCAGTGATATATAGAGTCTAGTACAATCCACAAACACACAGACAACCAGATTACCTTCCCGTAATACGATGGAAACTCGAGTTGAGAGAAACACTGATGAACGTTACACCGAAGTTTTCTTTGGGCTTCTCAACGTCTCTCAGCCATTGCAGGCGATATAGCGCTAGCTATTTTTTCCAAAAGAATACCAGTCAATTCGGCGACACTACGATTCCGTAGCTATAAGATTAGAAGCCTAGGCTAAATATTAGGCCCACCTAGTGTGTCGGGATGTGCACAGGTAAATGCGACCAGGATGACCAGGAAAACAGCCTTCGTCATAATCACGATGATTTGGCGTGGGCGCGGTCACGGCCACGTGGTGGGTGTGGTTTGCGGCTGATGGCAGAACTTTACTTGGAGGGGAGAGATCACATATGAAGATAGGAGCACTTGCATGTCCTGAAAGGAGACAGCGCAATATTAATGCCGGTTAAAGTTTGCTGTCTGTGTTATTTGAACCCACTGCGATTTCCCGATGCGGCGGCAGGTTCCTTATGTTTTTAAAATTTGACCATTCATTGAATCACAGTCAGTCGAGCCATAGGCCCTATCGATTGCCCGCGAAATCGCGCGGCGTCTTCCCGCTCTCCGCTTATCGCGTCAGTGGGTTCCCTCCTGCCTTCAGTCATTATAAAATATCGGCTAAATGGGGATGAGAAGTCGTGAAAATTTAGGGTGATAGACCTACCTTTATTGCGCCAGCATGGCTTTTCTGACACCGACGGTGCATTTGACATGTTTGACGTCGTTACTTATTGACGTCGACGCAACAGTGGTGAAATGCGCATCGGTGCCCGTCATGACGTCATTTCAGGTGTGGTAGGAATGGTACTCATCAAGACAAAGAGCCGGGCAACATTTTATTTATCATGTTCTTCCCACTTGACGCACCCAAACCTCTTGTCTACCCTTATACATTGTATATATTTCACAGTAGCGCCGCGGGAGTGGAGCGGCAATATTTTAGGGGTGCTGGAACGAACTAAAGAGGGAATGCTAACCTACTAAACCCTAATGACAGTTCGGGCTTAAAGAGGCCCAAACTTGATGTCTCCGGGGACTGTGCTGGCTCCTGTGCCTAGGCCTATTAACGACGACGGCTGTAGTTCTCAATGCGGCGCTTACGGTGTAACGTTTTTGAATGTTCCCCTTTGTAGTGTTCGCCTACTATTATCTGATGGAATAAGCTGAGATTTGACAATAGGAGACACATTGCCAGCATTTCCCAAACAATGAGGGAAAACACCGACAGATGTTACACCACACCTCGCTATAGAGGGGCGGCAGACGTCTTCCACAGCATTGGGTGGGCCTTTGCCAGCAGCTCATGAACATGAGTCTGAATTTAAAGGAAGAGCCTGGTTGAACTTGAAGGTGGCGCCACCTACTGTTAATCTAGGTCAGTGTTTTTCATCATAAACAGATTGAAAACAGCATGATTAGGGACAGAGCCCCTTCAAATTTTTTCAATGATTGTGTGTTAGCATTACTGGCAATACTAACAGAGTAGCTCTTGCAGAAAAGAGAACGACACAAAATTAACTCCTTTGGATAAACCAGATTTTATTGTAAACATGTACTTAACAAATCGTTACCTCAGAAAAGGTCAACTAATATGCCTTTTCTTCAACACAAAATACTCCTGACCTTTGTCTAGCACAGACTGTAACCCTCCCACATCACTAGAAATAACGGCATACACTTGTCCCACTTTCTTGCCCCTGACTTGATGAATTCTAACATCTTTGAGGCCAGAACAAGAATGTTCTAACCAAGTTTTTGTCTCAGTGGCATTGGTATTGTCATTTGGAAAGAAAGCGACTGCTTTCAGTTGTGTTTTTACAACTTTTGCCAGCAGAATGGGTTTCTTCGCTTTCAGCTGACTTAGCACCTGTGACACCTGAAATTGACAAAGGTAAGGGACTATTAGTACAGGTATCTTAAAGGGCTCTAAGACAAGATTGTGCCAAGTTTTTTGTTCTGAGATCTAATGGGAAAATTCCTTGGAGTAAAAGCTCCAAACTAGGCCCAAGTTTCATGTATTCAAGCATATCCCACAAAAGCCAATTGATTCTTGACTTACCATTGGAACATTGTCCAGTGGGAACTCCCTGACTATCTCACTTTCAGGGCCGTCCAGGAAACGTTGTAGTGACTACAAAGAAACAAAATGCCAAAAATTTTAAGAGAATTTTCTGGCAGACACGGTCAATGGCTAGATTATTTTCATTCATATCATTCAGAAAATTATCCACCATAAATCAAGTTATTTTTCTGTACTTGACCATCATCAAGTTTGATTCCCTGTGCAGTCTGCAACATTTGCCTAACACCTTCTCAATCTACCACTCTTTCAAGTCTGGCTATAGAGGTGACCCTATCACTTCATCAGTTCCACCGTCTACTTACTTCTCTCATCTGCTCCCTCATCTGCTGATTANTGAAGTTAGTAGGGAGAAGTCAAGTCTCCCTCTTTGGAAAAAAGTCTTTCTGCTTTTAGGAATGGGAGACTTTTATTCTCCCTATTTCAAAACCTGGCACCAACCCTGGCCGTTCGATAATTCTCGATCAATCAACTGTGTCTTAGCTCCCAATTTCCAAGGGCGGTCTTTCAAATTGACTGGTAAGTCAATTTCTAGTTTATCATGTTCTTCCCACTTGACGCACCCAAACCTCTTGTCTACCCTTATACATTGTATATATTTCACAGCAGCGCCGCGGGAGTGGAGCGGCAATATTTTAGGGGTGCTGGAACGAACTAAAGAGGGATGCTAACCTCTAATGACAGTTCGGGCTTAAAGAGGCCCAAACTTGATGTCTCCGGGGACTGTGCTGGCTCCTGGGCCAAGGCCTATAGATAAACGACGACGGCTGTAGTTCTCAATGCGGCGCTTACGGTGTAACGTGAGTTTTTCACAATGTTCCCCCTTTGTAGTGTTCGCCTACTATTAACTTATCTGATGGAATAAGCTGAGATTTGACAATAGGGGACACATTGCAAGCATTTCCCAAACAATGAGGGAAAACACCACACCTCGCTATAGAGGGGCGACAGACGTCCTCCACAGCATTGGGTGGGCCTTTGCCAGCAGCTCATGAGCATGAGTCTGAATTTAAAGGAAGAGCCTGGTTGAAGGTGGCACCACCTACTGTTGATCTAGGTCAGTGTTTTTCATCATAAACAGATTGAAAACAGCATGATTAGGGATAGAGCCCCTTCAAATTGTTTCAATGATTGTGTGTTAGCATCACTGGCAATACTAACAGAGTAGCTCTTGCAGAAAAGAGAACGTCACAAAATTAACTCCTTTGGATAAACCAGATTTTATTGTAAACATGTACTTAACAAATCATTACTCAGAAAAGGTCAACTAATATGCCTTTTCTTCAACACAAAATACTCATGACCTTTGTCTAGCACAGACTGTAACCCTCCCACATCACTAGAAATAACGGCATACACTTGTCCCACTTTCTTGCCCCTGACTTGATGAATTCTAACATCTTTGAGGCCAGAACAAGAATGTTCTAACCAAGTTTTTGTCTCAGTGCCATTGGTATTGTCATTTGGAAAGAAAGCGACTGCTTTCAGTTGTGTTTTTACAACTTTTGCCAGCAGAATGGGTTTCTTCGCTTTCAGCTGACTTAGCACCTGTGACACCTGAAATTGACAAAGGTAAGGGACTATTAGTACAGGTATCTTAAAGGGCTCTAAGACAAGATTGTGCCAAGTTTTTTGTTCTGAGATCTAATGGGAAAATTCCTTGGAGTAAAAGCTCCAAACTAGGCCCAAGTTTCATGTATTCAAGCATATCCCACAAAAGCCAATTGATTCTTGACTTACCATTGGAACATTGTCCAGTGGGAACTCCCTGACTATCTCACTTTCAGGGCCGTCCAGGAAACGTTGTAGTGACTACAAAGAAACAAAATGCCAAAAATTTTAAGAGAATTTTCTGGCAGACACGGTCAATGGCTAGATTATTTTCATTCATATCATTCAGAAAATTATCCACCATAAATCAAGTTATTTTTCTGTACTTGACCATCATCAAGTTTGATTCCCTGTGCAGTCTGCAACATTTGCCTAACACCTTCTCAATCTACCACTCTTTCAAGTCTGGCTATAGAGGTGACCCTATCACTTCATCAGTTCCACCGTCTACTTACTTCTCTCATCTGCTCCCTCATCTGCTGATTACCATAGGCATTCACTCTCTCCCTCAATTGGTCAACCTCCGTCCAGAGAAAATCCTTGTCCAGTTTGGGGAGTGTGCATGTTGAGAAAATAGTGTCAATTTGCTTGAGTTGAGAGGCCCAGGAATCCGGTTTGGAACCACTCCTTATGTCACTTTGAAGATCTTCAAACAGACGTCTGACTTCATCGGCATTGTCTTGGGCCTTAAAGGGACCAAACAAAAGTTGGAGTTGGAAAGGTTTATGAGAGTAATAAGAAAGGAGCCATTCTCGAAGATGAAAATGGACTGAAGTTGGGTTTCCTTGACCGGTCTCCTCAGGTTTGAGGTAGTAGAAACTGTCTGCTGATCTTTGACGACAAATTCTGATGTAGATGATAGCTGGGAACTCACCTCAATAGCAGCATTTCCTGTCACAACAGAGATCCTCTTAGTGCCCTGAGCTATACTTAACACCTTGGTGATCACAGCTGAAGTGATATCCCTCGTGTTGTGTACATGTCTGAAGGAAAAAAATACACCTTGTGAGGATGATTGTGCGATACTGAGTCCCCTGTAACCAGGACACCACTTCATGAAGGACAGCGCCTATCAGGCCAGAGGTGTTCTTAATATGGGAGGTTACACTATACTTACGTCCCTCCACAAAGTTCCACTGAACAGTTTGCATTTTGCTCTGTGGATGACTTCGATAATTCTGTCACGTCAGCACCGATGGATACAACATGGACATTCTGTGGATAGACTTCGTCTTGAAGGGTGCGTAGACCGGACAGACTCATTGCGATATCTAGTGGCAGAGTTCTGCGAAATACCGGTTGCTCGCTCCTGATTAGATCATCAAGTATCTGTTGGATTTTAGATATCCCGCCTGCCTCCATCTTCTCCTGAAATGAAGTTGAATAATCTCTGTGAACAGGTACAGAATTTTACTCGAGTTGAACTGATTGATTATCATTGACTCAAGGAAAATCTAGAGGGAATCAACTGAAGTAATCAGAAGTGCTTTTTGTAAACACAGCCCTTACCAAACAGTTGAAATCAAAGGTGAGTTTATCTGCCGACACCAAGGAACCTTTCTGATGGACATTCTTGAAGACTTGGCGGAGGGCATAGTTCACCAGGTGTGCTGCCGTGTGGTTACACATGCATCCCTCGCGATGATCCTGTAAGGACAATAACATACATTATCAAAGTTAGTAACATTCAGCTACTCATTCAAAATTGCAGGATACTGATAACTAAGCATGAGCTTAGTGTCTGGCTTACTGTCCCATGTGACAGACTGCAGAGCCTGGGATGATTAATCCCATCATATGGCACGGGATTCGAACCCGGGACCTGCCGCTTGCTAAGAGGATGTGATAACCACTCAATCATCAACGCTCCTCTTCACATTTAACTCGTTAGCAGCCTTTCTTTGACTGGAGAGTATCAGAATTGAAACTTACCTCATCAATATGAAGTTGCACACAGTCTCCTACAGCGAGACCATCCCCATCTAATACCCCAGCGTGGAGAGTATACTTCTGGTACTGTTGGACATCACGTACCATGAAGGAAAACTGGAAGAGATGAGCAGATGTGACAGAAGATCGTGGAGATTCTTAAGCACAGGTGATATGATGTGGACAACATCTTAAAGTACAACATAAATCCAAATAGAAAATCACAAAAAAGGCAGGATAGAGCCCATCATTACCCCTGGATGTACCCCATACCTGTTTACTCTGACTAGTCATCTGTCCTCTGTCTGATATTTGTCCTCCACCCTCTGCGTAAAAGTTTGTCCTGTCCAAGATGACACCACACTCCACGCCATCTTGCACGGAGTCTACTATTATCCCATCCTGCACCAGGGCGACAACTCTGGCTTCAATGTCTGGAAAGTCTGAAACGAAATGTGGAACATGCTTACTGGGATGCAAAGCCCAATTCGCATGAATGACAGTGTATCCATAATGAAGACAAATCACGCTGAAACTTGATGGAAGGGAATGTTTTAGGTAGGAGCTGTTTAGGTCCAAAGACTGTACGATATATGACATTTATACCAGAGGCTGAAACTTGAAATCATTGCCTCAATAATGATATATCCTACCATATTCGCCTTTATCACAATTGTATATATATTTGAATGAATCGTCAGTCTCAGTCACACCAGACTCTGCAAGCGCCTTCAGCAAATGCTGGTCCAACTTCAGGCCAAGATTCCTCTGGTCAACTTGTAAGTTTGCCTGCTCCTTGAAACTCTCCATTTTTCTCCAGAAGCTCTCCATGTCAAGAATGAGCCCTTTCTCTGATGCTAGATCCTGAATGAGATCCAGGGACAGCGATTGCCCGAATGAGCCGTCATGTAACTGCCAGATTTGGTCACCTGAAAGAAATACAATGTATTGCAAAGGTGTTAAAAACAAATCCTGAGTAGTGGAAATATTGGTCTCTGTCATTGCTAATGTTCTGGGCTCAATCCCCAGCCAGACCCATTCTTCATGTGCTAGAGAGTGAGAATGACTCCCTCTGATAAGTGCAGGTTTTATACAGCTGTTTCCATCAGGGCCGAAGCTATAGCATTACTGGACCTGATAAGTACGGAAGAGGCCATCTCAAGCTACTCATGTTCCTCACTTGGATGGGGTCTTTTACTTCCCTTGCAAAGGCACCAAGGTACAAAAGGCAAACAAAATTGACACACAAAATGATAATAAACAAGAAGTCAATCTCCAGAATTCACAATATTGAATTCTGGAGATTGACTTCTTGTTTATTATCCTTGCAAAGGCACAAGGTACAAGGCACCAAGGCTTACTGTCCCATGCGATGGCTAAAGAGCAAGGGACGATTAACCCCATTTGGTCCGGGATTCGAACCCGGTACCTGCCATTATTTGCTAAGCGGACGTGGTAACAACTAGGCTATCAAGGCTCCATTTCTCTGTGCAATCCTGTTTCCTGCTGCTGTACATTTATTTGCACATTGCCCACAAAGCCAATAATGCTGTATAATGGCCCGAAGCTCTAGGCCTATATTTAATCATTCTGCATCAAAATGGAGAAAGATTTTACCATTCAACGTCCTGGAGACATTCATCTTGCTCAATGCCTTCTCCATCACCTGCCTTCCTGACTCAAGTTGGGACAAGTACTTATCTTCAGTGGCATTCATCACTTCCATAACCTGAAATCATCACACGGATGGGACATGTAATGTTTGTAAATGTCATGATCTGAAAACGTCACATAGAAAGCCCAGCCAGAAAAGTGAAACGTACCGTTTCTTGATTGTTTCCAAGTTCTGGGAAGGCATCACCCTGAAAATGAAACAGAAGAGAAAACGATTAAATCTTTGGTTGAAATATACCCCCACACACACTTGAGAGACAACAAGCCAATGGCATCAGCTACTTGATCTTGATTGTCAAGGCAGTCTCCTCCTATAATATCCTTGCTTAAGCACAGAAAAGAGAAGTGATACTTCAGTAACATACCAATATGTCGACTATGGCGGGTATCAGTTGGGTCAGCATCCCTCGTGAAGCTCCAAAGATTCCGTGGGCCTGTTTGAGATTCCGTTGCATTATTTGATGCAACTTGTGCCTGGAACATAAAGGCCGGGTTAATCTTTAATCATTTAACAATAAGTGTAATTTGACAATATTAACTGTCACTGCAGTTGACAAAGTCAACACTACATTACAGAACCTGAGAACCTGGTTGACATCAATACTTACTCCAGCTTGGCTCTCCCCGGCATCAGGCCATCTGCTATAGCCACAGCCGTCATTCGACTGTGATCGGCCACAATTCTATACGCTGTATCCAGGCCTTTGACGTCATCAGAACCAAAGAGACCTTGGTAGGGAGGTGCATTTCCAAGCTGGAAAAGGAAGGATTGGGTAAATTCAATGGGACATCAGAGAGCCACGAGACCACCATGGCCTGTTTTGCGAGTTACAAGACAGTGAACAGCATCCTATTCCTTACTTTCTGAATCTGCTGGAATATTGGTTGAAATAGATCTGTGTCATAATTGGATGTTTTGCCCTGCAAAACAGCCGTGATTCTTTCTAGGCCCATCCCAGTGTCAACATGCTGGCTTGGGAGACTCAACAATGAGCTGTCAGGTTGTCTGAAATCAAAAAATTTCAGTGGTAGGTGGGATTTTGCACAGCACATGCCGTATGTGGTTCAAAAGACAAACGAAAAGTACCTCATTAAACACCCATCTGATTCAGTTCAATAGGCCTAGTACCACTCACCTGTCAAATTGCATAAAGACCAGGTTCCATAACTCAATCACATCTGGTGATCCACTGTTGACCAAGCGTGTAGCATCTCTTCCGCCAATGTGATCATAGTGTATCTCTGAACACGGCCCACATGGCCCGGTGTGACCCATCATCCAAAAGTTGTCTTTCATTGAGGAAGGGAGAATACGGGCCTCAGGGATTCTGAAAACATTCCAACATTTGATGGAGATGAAGATTATCTAATAGTGTTGAAGACAACAATGAAATATCTTAGCCATGTGGCATCCAATTGACCCATAATATTGACACTACCTACCCCAATTTCAACCAGGCCTCTTTACATTCCAAGTCAGGTGGGAGACATAATTTCTTATCACCACCGAAGTATGTGATGTAGAGCCTGTCTTCAGGAAGGCCGTACACTTCTGTTAGTACTTTCCAAGCCATGGTACACGCTTCATCCTGAAGAGGAGATATAGTAACTGAAGAATAGCAAAGGGGGAGTATCTGAAGATGGAAATTCAGAAGAGATTAAATTCATAGAGATTTCTTCAAGCTAACTCCACTGTACAATCAGGAAACAGTACAAAAATGCTGAAACATTGTCTATTTTACCTTGAAATAATCTGCAAAAGACCAACTCCCCAACATTTCAAAGAATGTATGGTGCGACCCATCCTTTCCAACATCACTGAGGTCATTGTGTTTTCCACCAAGTCGTACACACTTCTGGCTGTTAACAACCCTTCTGTACTTTGCCATGTCACTGTTGGGGTCCACGGTGCCAAGGAAGATTGGCTTGAACTGAAAATATGAGAACAAACTCTCGTACCAGAATTATCTCAAGGGTTTTGTTGGAGTGAGGCAACATTCTGGTTACAGATTCCAGGACTGCATTCTTCTGCCTACAGATACTCCCACAAACTTGTCCAAAAGTGTGAATTTGTTCAAAAACAATGATACTGATTCAGGCAGCGGTCTAGCATACCTGGTTCATGCCAGCATTCACAAAATAAGTCCCCTCATCCTTCTTTGGTATGACAGAGGATGAGGGAACAAACATGTGATTGTGCTGATCTTTGAAAAAATCTATGAAGGTCTGCCGGATCTTCTTTGAAGTCATGTAACCTCCATGATTAGCAGAGCTTGAATAGAGTTGTCTTCCTTGTAGCAGGTAGCCAGGTACCTGAAAATATTGAAGGAAAGAATAACTTCTCCTAGTCTATTTGATAAAAATGATACAAAGCTACCCAAAGTGTTAAGCAATGTCCATTAATTTCTTGTGGAATGTTGGGAACCCTAAAACACCTTGGACGGCAGCCATTGGCTTCCAGTTCATTTTAATGAAAGCCTGCTCTCATGTCCATGTTTGAATTTCTGGGTGCCATTGATCAAGACCAAGAAATGTTTACCTTTCTGCGCTTCAAAGCTTGGAGCACCGACCAAGTTAATAATGGATTAGAAACACCCTTTTCCAATGTATGCAGCAGAAACATATTGTTGGCTCTGTTACTGAGACCTTGGAGGGGCTGAGACTGAGTATATGGTAATCTGAAATGCCAAATGGCCGGGAATTCAATGCCGAATCAATGGAACTGGGGAGTAGGCCTATCGATGACAAAATGTCGATGAGCTTATATCAACAATTTTTTTCATTCATTGCACTTGAGTAAGAATTACCGGTACTCAGACTGATGAACATATCATATCTTGCGACTGAGGTAGGAGTAGGGGCCTCCACTTATAGGCCTAGGCCTATATAGAATCCTCTGCAATTCACCCCTAGAGGTTTCCCATGTGACGTCATAAAGGCCATGTTGTCGTTGGCCGTCAAATTGACCACGCACGACGTCCACGTGTTTCCTGAAGGATGACACAATGGCCGATGCTGTCTCTTCACGTCAGGCGTAATGTTAGTTACGGTAACCATATATCGACCAGGCATAGCTTCTTTTACGATATGACATTGACGGCTATGCGCGCTATGTAAAAGTCAGTTTGTAACAGCAAAAGCGGAGCATACAGAGTCCCAGTTACTGAGACTAGCGTAATGTCAATCCATGTGTAGGGGAGCACCCTGTAGATTTCATGTGCACGAAGATTTCATGTGCATTCCGGGCTGCCTGGCCGGCTCTGCATAAACCAGCTGTAGGCCTAGGCACTGACTGGTAGGCCTAGGCTAAACTAAAACTGGAATGACAGAGGGGATCCTACTAGGCCTAGCTATGTTGTTATTTTGTTCAAATTTGTGTCCTCCACAAAGATCTAGATTCTAGGCCTAGGCCTACGCCCTATCTTTTCTTTGAGGGGAAAAGTGTTTTATTTTCAGTAGGGGAGGGGCCAAAAGGTTTTGCTTTTTACCCTCTCTCAGCTCTGCAAGGAAATCATTTCATGGGCGCAGCCATCTTGAGAGCTCTCCAAGTACTTTAGTGGGCGGAGGTACGAATACTGGGTCTGGTTTCAATACACAACGCCAGGTGGCGCTCCAACATCTTGCAGTCTCCATGCTAGCGAAATTCCCGAAACCTCAAGCGTGGAGTGTGTAATGTGTACAAGTACCACGATCTGCCGAAAGGTGGCAGTGCCTTTTTGCAGTCTCCACGCTGCGAAAACTAACGCATGGAGTGTGGGATTGGTACTACGACCCTCCGCTAGGAGGTGGGTGTCGCTCCTTAGCGCCATCTATCGTTGTCAAGAGTCACTAGCCTTGACGTGGAAAAGGAGCAAATTTCCAAAACCTGGGCTGTCAAAATTACGATTTTCTAACATATGCGTTGAAGGCAGGTACTTAAAACAGTGTTACAGAGATTATCTTTTATTTGTAGCTCTGCCTGATAACCGGTTTTTACTTGGGTTAGTGACATTCTGAAGTTTGCAGCGTAGTTTGTTGTAGCCGCTTTTTGTTGCCATCTCTCAAACATGTCATGATGTGGTCTAGGCTACAGGGTGTGTCATAAGACACACGCACGCAAAAAAATGCAGGATGTGAAGTCTTCAGTTTCACACATTCTGTGCTGTCGACCTTCCTGGTTGGACAGATACCGTATTGAATTCCGTGTTTTGTATCGCTTGGCGTAATTGATAATATCCCTCTGTTACATTTTGGTTCGGGGACGGGGTTTCAAGAATTACTTAAAGGAGTTAGACGCCGAAGTTGTAAACACTCACTCACTGGTTCTCTATCCACGGACGCCTGCGGTGCTGCCACCTATTGTCGGTGATATGTACTGACGTGAATATCGTGAGTGAGTAGACTCTATCACTCCAAAAGAGCGCAGCACCTGACGGGGTCAGCGTCACGACGTCCCACGCATCATTTTCTGAACGCATGACGTGACACGAAAAAAAATCCGGTTGTTTCAGCGATCATGACGTCGTGAAACAATCTGATTTTTTTTCGTCTCACATGAAATGACGTGCGGGACGTCATGACGCTGACCCCGTCAGGTGCTGCGCTCTTTTGGAGTGATATCGTCTGTTGCATCGGACCGGGAACCAGTCTAACGATCACGGGTGCTGCCACCTGCACGAAGGAATAAAACTAGTTTGCCGACCATATTTGTAAACAAACCAGCTTGTTTACAACTTCGGCGTCTAACTCCTTTAATTAGACACGTCAGAAATTGGGCCAACCAACCGCCAATCTGCGCTTCGGCTCGGGTTCACTTTTGTCTTTTGACACCAAGGTACACTCCTTTCGCAGTGTCTTCTCACTCGTACCTATCGTTCATAGACACTGCTTACAATGGCCCGATCCCCGCCGATTTACCGCATGGTGAAGGCGCGACGCATCACATAACCCTACGCAAAATGGCGGATTTGACTGTTGTTCGTCAGGGTCACAAACCGACGCAACGTCACCAGGTTTTTTGGAGGCTTGTGCCCTGTTGTTCAGGTTGGTGGAAAAGGAGCAAATTTCCAAAACCTGTGCTGTCAAAATTACGATTTTCTAACATATGCGTTGAAGGCAGGTACTTAAAACAGTGTTACAGAGATTATCTTTTATTTGTAGCTCTGCCTGATAACCGGTTTTTACTTGGGTTAGTGACATTCTGAAGTTTGCAGCGTAGTTTGTAGGCCTAGCCGCTTTTTGTTGCCATCTGTCATCTGATGTGATGGTCTACAGGGTGTGTCATAAGACACGCGCACGCAAAAAAATGCAGGGTGTGAAGTCTTCAGTTTCACACATTCTGTGTTGTCGATCTTCCTGGTTGGACAGATACCGTATTGAATTCCGTGTTTTGTATCGCTTGGCGTCATTGATAATATCCCTCTGTTACATTTGGTTCGGGGACGGGGTTTCAACAATTATACACGTCAGAAATTGGGCCAACCAACCGCCAATCTGCGCTTCGGCTCGGGTTCACTTTTGTCTTTTGACACCAAGGCTGAGCGAGTTAAAAGTCAACCAGCTATAGAAATAAACTAATGCCCGTTGTACACGGTAGGATTTTTTTGTACTAAAAAAAATTATAAATGAGGCTCATGAAGGGTGATTTCGGTCATAGACTACCGATTGCCGTGCTGAAAGGCATTGTGAACACCCATTTAAGCCCCATTTATAATGGGGCTGTTCATTTTCGTCACTTGAGGAATCTGAGTTGTGATCCCTGGGGAAACGGAAAAAGCTATGCACTTGCAAATTGCAGGGATTATTTGTTGTGCTGTACAGAATAATCGCTCCAATTTGCTGCTTCATAGCTTTCTCCATTTTCTCAAGGATCACAACTCAGATTCCTCAATTGATGAAAATGAACAGTCCCTTTTAGTAATAAAAAATTGGACCGTGTACAACGGGCATAAAGGTCACAATAGTAGAATTTGTATTGCCATTTTGTGTTCGGAGAACAGACAATAAAACTTCCTTTTGCGTCAGGCCATGCTCGAGCTCCACCTTTTGCCTATTATTGAAAACCTGTGATTGGTAACGACTTCAATTTAACTGATGAGCACTCCTACACAAAACACCTGGCAGGAAAACCTGTGGCAAGCAGTTATCAAAGATGTTAATACCAAACCATTTAACTATCCAATTTAAAAATCAATAAATGCCTGCAGGTGTCGTCTCGTGTTTGTGACCGTTGCACTTACAAGTTATAATGCTTGCTGCAGAATCTTCGGAGCAGTATTATTAATTTATCAAAATAAGGCCTTGGTGTCCACTTACTTAATAGATTGTGCTTGCATAAACTTTATAAGGAGGTTCCAATTGATATTAATCATGTCCAACATAAGAGGGTGACCTGAATAACGGGGTTTACTCATCCAGCAGCTGTGATATCTGTATGCCACTGCCATAGGCTATTATTTACATTGCTTGAATAGATCGTTAAATGTTCACGTGGTTGCTGAATGCTGTGTTGGCATCTGTGACACAAGTCCCAGCTGGTGAACATAATCATACAACTTGTTGAGATCCGGGACCAAACAGTGAGTCACATTACCTGGTCCTACTCTTATTAGGCCTACATTCGCACAAAAGGTTATTTTAGTGGATTCAAACTTCTAGTTCAGTTCTCTGTAGGGCGTGAGGTGAGGGCTGCTGAAACTTTACTTCTTCCCCCATTATCATTGTGTGAAATTCTTTTGCATTTGAGATCAGTTTGGTTTGATATCCTGCCTTTTACCTTCAGGTCAACATCACAGGCGTGAAGTGATTATCTAGTCGAGTATCACTTTTCCGAGCGTTAAACCATGAGGCAGCTGAAAGGAAAACCAAAGAAGGAGACCGCAAAAGATAAACGGGAACGAAGAAAAGATAACGTGGAAGTTCGTCAGAAGTTTCTCACCGTTGTCGTTCCAGCACTACTGTTCGTTGCCGCTCTGGTCGTTGGACTTGTATATCTCAAAACACGTCCGAAGTTGCAAATGTGATCACTGTGTGATGACGGCATTTTGAATCAAGAAACCATTGTGTACATAGTAATGTATATAGTATTTGAAGATATTTTGAACAGAGTCTATTGCCTGCCAGCATTCGCACGGAAGATTTCCATTCTAAGACATCGAGCTTCGCAAAATATCGGCATTTAGTGTTGTTTGATGGAGTTTCTATTCAAGATTTCAACTTGGAGGACGACTCAACTTCAATATTCTAGTCAGACACACTGGCATAATCATCATCTATTTTGTTTTCATCTTTTGACACTACAGTCTCCTCATCATCCTACATCTCTGTGAAGTGCCTATCCGATGGATTGTCCCCTTCTGTTGACATCCATGGCAGTATCGATCACTTTGGATAAGATTATTTTGAATCGATGGAGGACTCTCTCAAATATTTACAAATAAGCCTTTTTTGTGTTGCATCATCCTTGCCGACTTCTCCAGTTAAATGTGAGAGATACTTCAAACACAATCGGCAAAAATCTTTTCTCCATGATTAGATGTTACTCCATGAAATAGATTTCTGCTATCAGCATGACCAGTTCTCATCCTCTGCATCTGTACAAAATAATACCAACATGCCAATGTTGGGAATTTCCCAATGAACTAAATAGGTTGTTCAAAACCAGAATGGTTCCTCCACCATCCTCCCATAGCAAAGTTTTGGTCTCACTCCTCTTATACGCTTGCACAGTTTGAGGAGCAAGGTAAAACCCTGCTGCGGGAGGGTGGGTTCCTGTAAGTATGCTGTACATGTATGTCTTTTTACGTACTTGTTCCACTTTCATGGATAAATGTTTCATATTTTATGAAAATTTACATTTGTTAAATCTTTACGACATTCTGTAATGATGCATTACTGAAGCAATGGGTGTGTGATCTGAATGTTATTGACAGGATGAAGAATTTTATTGCTATTTTAAACAGTTTTCTTGCTCTTTTATTTTCACTTCTGCCCGAGAATTGTCTGCAGCCAAGTGCAGAAGGAGGGATAACCAGTCATCTTAGTGGGTGAGGGATGCAAGTTAGATCACACGTGAGACGGGCAGGTCGGCTCCACTTTTACTTTATCCCTACATAATGGCCTGTATTCTAGAACCCTCCTTAACTTCAAGGTCCACTTTAAGCTTTTGTACTTTGCCCTAAGGAGAACTTCCCTCCGTTGCTGCCATGCACACTAGAAGGCTCCGACCTCGCTAAGACTATGTCCGAAGCACCACCCCAGACGTTTTTGGATACATGAAGAGTGGTATCTGGAATAATGTACTCAAGGCCTTTTTCTTGACCTATTTCTAAAATATAGATATATTTACTTACATTACAATATAATCACATGTTACACTGGTACCTGGTAACATCTGTAGCAAAGTATAGGAAGATATTGACATCCAGACACTGTGGCTGACACAATGGTTGAATACACAAATTCAACTCTCAAACTTGGCAAACTTGTGAATTAGGAAGTACACCAGAACAAATTAGACTAGCAATGACAGAGAAAATCACTTTATATTCCGCACAATTCTGCGGCAGTGTGCCGATTTCAGTTCCTGGAGAGCATTCTCTAGCACATTGGTCATATGAAGAAGATTGACTGGGTCTGTTTGTAATACTTTTGTTTCCTCCTTGTCGCCATCTTGTGTTAGAAGCTTTAATCGTATGACGGGATTTGTCTGGTGCCGTAAGGAGCGGCTAGCAACCTGAAAACAGAGAAAAAAGTTAAGACATCAGCATAGATGCAAGATTTGTCAGCAAAAGAGAACGGGAATATTGGTGCCAGTAACCACTGAGGTAGTGGCTGATAAATCCTTATATATGCATGTTATGGGACCAACTGAATGGTTCTCTTCAACTGCACTGCTGGGGTGTCCACTCTCCTTTCTGTCCTGCGAGCTGGTAATGTTATTGGCACTCATATCTCAAGTCGGCAACCTGTGTTGCTGTGTCAAACATTAACATTGACTGGATCAATGGCATATCAGCCATTCCCCTACTTTGCAAAGACTTTCAATGTGCAATGTTCTTTAATGATCAAGCATATTCGCTAATCCATAGTCCCTGTTTCTGGCGGACACTGCACATACCTGTATATCCAATCTCCACTCCAGATTCTTATAGTGTGGCAAGTCCATTGACATCTCGGAGAGAATTTTGCGGATTTCATGTCTGGAATTTGAGTACGATTGGAATAGCACCTCCTTTAATTCATCACTGAATCCTATTGTCACAACTGAATCCTGGAAGTCAATGTCATTCAACTGAAAGAAAGAAAATCACATACTGAATGTTGACTGAAAGTTCATGTATGTTAAGGAACTTGAAGAGTGTCTCACTTTTCTGAAGTTGTTTATACGGTACTTTGACTCTAGGTTTTCTCCATTGAGGGTGAAGGTTTCCTGTGTTCAAGTCACAGATTGATGGATAAACCTCATCTTAGTTCAGCATACAAATCTACTCAATTTCTTCACTTAACTCACCAACAACCTTGCACTTTCTTGTAACAGATGCATCAAACCCTGCACACCATGTTGGACAGTTTCAACATCAACTCCAAGTTTTTCTGAAGAAGAAATGATTGAGAAAGTATTTAAAAAACAGATACAATGCCAACAGGTTGGGTATGTTCACTGGACTTTGTCACAACTCCTTTCCTCGATCCACACAGTATTGCCTACTTACGAGCAGCACCTTGATAAACTTTGGGATTGGCACCTTTCTTGATGAATTCAACAGACATTCGGCAGAACTCAACCAGTACTGAAAAGAAGAATAGAAATCGATAAAAATACACCTTTTCAAACCCACACCCCAAGGGTGCCAAGTGATTCTCTGTAGTCTGTTTGCCTCCTGGCCTGACCTGCTGATTTCCGCATCCCCATCACACATGACACTGGGAATGGATTCTATTAGGCCACGAGAATGAAAGTTCCTGTTTTGCGTCCGAGCAAAAATGAAAAGTGATGAGGCTTTTTTTCATTATTCATTATTCATTATTTGATTTCTACAAGCAACAAGAGCTTTCCAAGTCATCAAAACATCTTAGATCATGACACTTTTCATTTCATTTACTAGTATCTTGAGTAGTAGGCCCTAAATGAATGAAAGCATGACAAGGTCTTCATAGCCAGCTCGCTGGTGACGGCCGACACTACTGAAGGTGAGGTGTGTTTACTATGCAGATTTGACGATATGGATGCTTGGGAATAGAGCATTTGTTGTGTTTAGTGCGATTTTTGGGGGATTTTTTTGGGAATAATGAAATTTGAAATAATGAACTTTTTTGGGGGGCGCTGTCGGGACATGCGGGCGGTGGACGCAAAACAGGAACTTTCATTCTCATGGCCTTATCTGCCGATTCGCAGTGCCTACCTAGCCTAGGCCTAGGCAAGCTGCCGCCCTAGCCTATACTTATTTCCTTTGGCCTGCCTACCAAACCAGACAAGCCCCCTCTGGATGAACGCAATGTGACAGTCATGACAGTGACAGTGAGTGGTAGGGGTGTGGGGGGCGGGGTGGAGGACATAGGCCTACATGACATGGGCCTGCACGTGCATTCGTGCATTGCCACTGTGACAGCGACAGGTAGGCCTAGGTTGGGCCTGTCAGTGTCGGTTGTTTGACCAGCTTGATTTTCTGTTTACCATCAGGGCTAACTTGTGTGATGTATTGCAGATGCTGCTTGTGCGCGTCATCCAACACAAGCAACATTGTGACTCCTTCTAAAGCTTCCCTCACTGTTCAGAAGTCATGGAAGTGTGAAAAGTCAACAAGAAATTTTGGAGTGGCACATTTGGAATTCATTGTCCAAGCTCCGTGATAACATGGTAATGCTCCAGGCGTTGCTGAATTTCGCAGTGCATTGCCTGGAGAGTGTATGGTTGGACAGTCTATCGGCAGATGGCGCTTGCGGGCAACCCATCTAGTGACGTCACGAAGTACCGATGCAGACTTTGAAATCCAATTTCGCTCTGCGCACATGGCTGCTGTGGGATCGTTTGCCCATAAGAGTTCAAGAATGATGATCACGTCTCAGGCCCCATGGGCCTGAAACGTGATCACGTCTCAGGCCCCGCACTACGCATGTCTATTAGGTCATATTTATTTCTTTTCACAGGCAATAGATGGCGTGTAAAGTGATCTGAATTGCCAGTGTGGAAGGGATGGTAGTCCTAGAGTGCCAGTCCGAGTGACAATAATTTGCTATCGTGGTTTCTTATAGCGAATACTCGTGTAACGGGACAGTTTTAAAGGGCCTCTAGAGGCAGCCCAGCATGGCTGGGGAAAACCACGGGGAAAACCCAGGTTCAATACCTCGTACTGGTGATTAACGTTAAAGTGGCGCCGCCTAGCTGAAGAACCGGTACTGATAGTAGCCTAATGGCGAGCTGCCTCTAGAGGCCCTTTAAAGGCGCGGTCATTCTGCAAATCTGCAGTTGAGGGGAATTTGCTGTTTTGCATTCTTTGTAATTGATTTTATAAGGCTTTGATGACAGGATACACTGTGAGGTCCCTAAAGATATCAGTTGGACTATGTCGCCCACTTTCCTACTTGCTATAAAAGTGATAGTGGGGCCTCAGACGTGATCAAAATGCCCCCCCNTTTTAATAACCAAGGCCTAGTTTTCAACAGAGAGTGAAAAAACTGCGTAGGGGCGCTCTAATGCATTGAGATAGAGCGCAGTACATTTTTACGCTACGGCACGCTGACGTCGTGACGTCGTCAAGAATCGCGGCGACGATTTGCGTTTTTCAGATTCAATACAGTGGGGCTTTAACATTTACCAACCCATCTAGTGACGTCACGAAGTACCGATGCAGACTTTGAAATCCAATTTCGCTCTGCGCACGTGGCTGCTGTGTGGGATCGTTTGCCTGCATCATTGTAATATGACTGACTTGCCCTAGTAACTGGCTCAGATAGTTTTAAAAGTTTCATTTGCATGAACGGTGGTGTGTGGCATCACCAGCACTAATTAATGAACTATGAACATGCCGGGTCCGGTAGACCCATGACCACACCCACCCACCATCCACAACCACCAGCAATGCACGCGCGCTGCAGTGCATCATGATGTGCATGAAATAGGTCTATGACCTATTTCTGTCAATATTAGGCTCAGCTAAGAGTCAAGCTAATAGCTCAGGTCAGGCTCAGCTCAGGTCCAAGCAGGCCAGCCCACCGGCACCGTACGGCACACACTTGCTCTTAACTTCCTTAAGGCTACCGGTAGGCCTAGGCCTAGGCAGGCCATAGAAGTACCGTAGGCCTAGGCCTGGGAGTCAGCTGCCTACGAGTACCAGGCCTAGCCAAGCCTAGCTACCGGTTCAGGTAGGCCTATGATGTCCTACATACACCCACCCGCTCTGCCTGTGCCTTGAGTAGGCTAAGCCTCAACACATGGTGTCATCCCCTTCCCTTGCCTATGGTTCCTCCGATACAGTTAGATCTTAGTTTTTCCTCAATTCTTTCTTGTTTTTCAGGTACGTTTTTCTTGGGCTTACTGGACAGTGAATTATTTGTGTGATTCCTGTGATGGCTTCAAACATAGCCATGTGGTGCCAGAGATGGAGAAAGGCATCTTCTTTACTGAGCATGTCTGGAAAATTCCTGAATACCCGGGTTCAGCGATATGTTCTCACTGAAGCCTACTGCTGCAATGATGTATGGAGAAAAAGACTGGAAAGCCCTGTTTTCCAGAATGTTGACGTTAATGACTTTGTAATGAAACTTCATGACAGGTTTGAAAAGGATGGTGTGGTCTCGGCTATCGATATGGACATTCTGGCTAATAAAGTGCAAGACTTGAGTATAATGCAATTAGATTTTGTGGACAAATTATTCACCAGGTTCCGTCGTAGTCAGGAAGCATTGGACATTATGCCATCGACTCCATACTCCCTGATACGAGGATATATTGAAATCGGCGAAACTGATAGACTCGTTGATCTTCTGCAAGATAAAATCAGTTATGGGATTTTCCCAGACTTTCACTCTGCTAATATTTTGATGGACCACCTGATAAAGAATGAGAATTACCTTGACGCTGCCCGTGTGGCCTGTGAAATGGCACTACAAGAAGACCTTTCGAATCAAGTTACCCGATTGTCAGTGCTGTCCAGTTGTCACCTTTGTCTGCAGCACCCTGCTGATGTTGAAGAAGAAGTGGAGCCTGAACCTGAGGCACCTCCAAGCGATGAGATAACATATATGAGAGTACCATATGTCAGGAATCCGCATTATGATGATCATTTTGATTTGGTGGATGAGGAACTCCTCCTTGGAAAAACGTTGAATCTGGTTGGTAGATTACAGGACGACATCATTGGCCGGAGTTCACAGGTCATTGGCTGGGCTTTGTATCAAAAGTTTGACAAGGCCCTGGCACTTCTGAAAAGCTACTTGGAAACAAGTGAGGATGCAGCGATAACTGAGAGTGTATTGGAGGTTTTCAAAACCACACTCGATAAGGTTGAAACCGTTGATCCTGACGATGCTAATAAACCAGGGATGCCTACAAAAGTAACTGCAGAACAGAAAGAATCACTTTTGGCAGAATTTGAGGACATATCGTCTAAACTGAAAGCTGCTAACAAAGTGTCTGAAGATGATTTGCACAAATTAGTGGCTGATTACGTTGCTGCCGAGTTGCCGAAATATGTTGAAGATGATATTAAAGAACAGGAAAGTATAATTGAGGAATGGAATGTGCTGAGAGAGACGAACCTTGAAGAACAAATTCAGCAGTATGAGAATGCACGAAAGAAGAAAGAACTCATTGGAAGGATGAAAGAATTGAGAAAGAAAGAGGAGTTCCTGAATTATTTTGCTCTGAAGGATAAGATAAGACTTGCCGAGTCGAAAGTTCATAAGCCGAAAAAGAAGAAGCTGAAGGAGGAGGTGGATGAAGATGTTTTGTCTTTATTAAAGCAGAGTGAAAAGCGAGAAAAGAATTTGCTTTAGAGATGTGTGCGTGATGTGAAATAACATGTTTGTATTCTGTCTGTCTCATCCTAAGTTTATAGTGGATTACCCTATGTTTTGGTGTGTTATCTACATTCAGAGTACCGGTTTACTGACCTACTATCAACTTCTTTGATGGAGTTAGGGCACGACTCCAATTGAGAGTTTGTTCGCGCAAGTTGGCTCTCTATGGGCCAATTGGCAGTCGTCGATGTCATTATATGGTTTCGGCATAAGTCCTATGTGAACGGAAGGGACTGGTGATTTGCCCATTGGGAGCCAATTTGCACAATAAATCTTTAATGTTGAGGAGTGATGTTATGAAAAGGAGAATGTAAGGTCTCTCATAAAAGAGATCAGTAGGTTATCAAATGCATGTCACATCTGAGATTTCTCTGTAAGTCGTGTTGTCAGTGTATGTATGTAAAGAACTTGCATATTACACAGAACTTCGAAGCATAGGATGAGGTTGATGACTTTATTCTTGTCACTATGAGTGTTCACTAGACATGTTCACTTTCGGATCGTGTTGTCGAACACGAGGTGAAATCTTTGGGAGAAATTAAAAGGATTCTTGCTTTCCTACAATTTCATTCCGAGTCTCATTTCACTGAACACATATAATTCCATTTCTGTAAAAATGGTGGTGGATTCTACCTGTCTGGTGAGACCCTGATAGATGGTTTTGTCAGTGATTAGTATGTGGGTCTGGATGACATTTCCTCATTCTGAAATCAAGAGTGCAACATTTGCTTGCTGCTTAAAACTTCATGGTTTGTTCTGAAAAACTGTGTGTTTAGATTGCCTGTGTGTCATCATTCTGGTGGTATTTGGACACCCAACCCGTGAGGGCCAGGAATTGAACATTCCCGCTATGCAGAGAGGACGTGTTGTGAGATTACGACAATTTTTCTCTCGAGGGAAGTCTTCAGTGATTGAGGAAGGCGTAGATGCTGTTGAAACCCTGGTGGAGAACAGGGTGGAAAATGTCGCCACTGTTCCGCATGAAATTCGAAGACGGAGTTCCCGAACTTACCAATACTTCCTTAGGAATTACCGGTATAGAGAATTAAGGGACGGATGTGACGATAGTGATTGGGATTGGGATATTATTCCATCAAATGACCTATCCGAATCAGCACCTTGTGATAGTAGTGTGCAAAATCACAGAGAAACATCACTTCGTTCAAGATTTGTCTACGTGTTGAACAAACTTCGAACAATGCTTACAGTTCCAGTCATCAACCTCATTCGTTTAGCTTTGGTTTTTTGTGTCCTCTATTTTTTGGCAGAATTTTTCTGCATTGTGTGGCAACCGGTCTTCAGAAGTGTTCAGGTGGTGTCGTTCGTAGTGTCACCTGCAGTTACATGTGTCTTTGCTTTGCTCATCATTGCTTGCTGCTTTAGAGTTAAAAGAGATAAACTTGATTACTCCAATTACTGTGGGGACAAGCCAAGTGGAATTGCGTCTGTTCAAGAGCAGAATCAATGGCCAAGATTGCATATCAACCCAGCACGTGCTCATCAGTAAGGAAGCAGAAATCGGCCAAGTCATGATGTAGACGCCTATGCTTCATCATGTACATTTTGACAGCCAAATCTTGGAAATGGGCTTGCCAGTGTAAATCCTCATGGGCTGCCATAGTCCAGTCCGCCTGAGGCACAGATTTCTTCAGGATATAGTCCAATATCACTCAAGAAAACTTTGTTTGCTGTGTGCATTTCTCTTTGAATTTATCATGTTTATTTGCGAATTTCTTGATGACTTATCCTGTGCTAAGTTGATTGTACGGTACAGGAGATCCTGGCTCTGGCCGATAGGAACCTCGTGTTCTGACAAGGGCTGTGTCCTTCTGAGGAAGTGTCAACAATGAGATAATGTCCTCTGAGTTCAAAATGACAAAGATTGAAAAAGTGTATGAGGATTTGTACATTTATTTTACAATTATCAGTTCTATTTCAATGTACAAAATCATACAGGATTGTTTAGATTAGGTGATGTAGTTTACAGCAGATTTAGGAAAAATGAGGAGTATCATAATAAAGGCAACCTGTTGTACACATGGAAATCTTGGGGTCAATCTGTAGAGCATCCTGTGAATATCGGAGTTCTTAGCACTCACTCCCTTCCTTGTTGTGTGACAAAGGCAGCGAAGATCAAGAACTGTTGATATTAACTACGGTACTTGCTGCTGTCCAAAAAATTGTTGGCAGGCAAGGAGAACCAATCACTTGTGTCCTGGGAAAAATGCTTGTCTTCAGAATGCACTGGTGCTTAAATAGGCCTAGGCCTACATGTACACTGCTTTCATGATTGCCTTGCATTTCATCCACACTGCATCATATGACTTGACAGGGATTGGTACCCCGACAAAAATAACCAAGTTTTATTGACAATTTTGCTTACTAACACCTAAATTTGTAAACAAATGTTGCAAGAATTGACTAACACCCAATTCTACCAGCAGAAGATGGCAACATCATGAAGGGACAACAATTACGGTAGAAAATCTCAAATATTTTACAAAATATTCTATTTACATTTCGAGTAAATCCATGGGTTAGGAAGAAAATGACAATATTTATAACCAGAATAACTTGAAATTTGCCCCAGGTTGGAGCAGACAGTATCTTCTCCGGTGAAGTTTTCGAAAAGCTTCAGTAATTTTGAAAAGAATTTGAAGAAACATTCTTCAGAAGGTTGAGAGGAACAACCTTTCTTCAAATATTTTCTAATCAATACCAGAACACATGAGAAAACTTTCACAGAAGATGCCGTCTGCTGACTTCAGGGGCAGGCAGACGAGTTGATGTTGATGTTATTCCTAACAGTGTGTAGTTTCATCACTCGGATCAATATCATCCACATGATCTTCATCATATCAATCCAATTCATGAATTGTTACACTGCAAAAGTGTAATATCACCAAAAATATTAAGTTTGGAGTAAAAATACATTCACAGTCCAGCATGTTCACAGGGAGAAATGTTCAGTACTGCAAGGCAGTTTCTATACATGTATTATGACCTGTCGTACTTCCCCAAACATTGAATTGTTCAGCGAAACCTTTCCTGATTCCAGCAAGCTGGAAGAAGATCTAAAATAGGGCATGTAGAATTTCTGATGTTGATGAACTATCATATACCGGTAATCAAAACAGAAGTGAAATAGAAAATGCCTATGTACAAAATGTGCAGATCAGGCCACTGGTTTAAAACAGGCCAGTTTCCTACTGTAATATAGTCCTGTTGACATAGGACTATTACACCAACGAGCCACGGTCGGGTGGTGTAGTGGTTCGGGCCTCCGACTAGGGGTCCGACGGTCCCGGGTTCGAATCCCACTGGGCGTGAGACTTTGGGCAATTCTCTTTGCCTCATCGGCCTCTCTCCACCCAGGTGTATAAATGGGTACTGGTCGGAAATGCTCGGATTGTAGCGCTGAATGAGCAGCGCATCTGAGTTCTACTGAAAAGTCTCAGGATACACTGGGGTTAAAGTGTCAACTTAAGTCAGATGAGAACTTCTACTGTTGTTGATATCTGACTATAAACCCAAACTTTAACTTTCAACATATTCTGATCATGTAAACATGTTCTCTGTTTCGGCTGTCAGAGTGGTGCAATGGAAACATTGGCGCCTGTCACCTCTGAGGTCCTGGGTTTGATCCCCGGTTGGACTCGGTACTCATGTGATGAAGAGGGCGATGCAGGTTTACTCCAGGCACATTTCCTCTGATTTACCCCAACCAGTCTACACCTCTCCATGTTCAGGTCCTCAAAATAGTGCCAGGATATGCATGACAGACAATGCATGTTGGTTGACCATTTTCTTAACCACGCCTACGCAGAGTCCTCAGTGGTAACGACTCCTGACTGCTGAAGTGGCGGGCAAGCTAACCTACATTGGTCAAATAACTGCCCAGGAACAATTGGTAATGGTTACTATTTACACTCGGGCAACATATCATCAAAGACACACAAAATAGATGCATTTTCGATTTCTTGCTTAATATATCAATAAAAAGTTACATGCACAAGTAGTTTAGCATTCTGAGATACGAACTGGTATGTACAAAGGCTCTAAAATATTCATCACAGTTTTCAATGATTCCAATGTTTTAATATTTACAAACTTCTACATATTTTCACCTCTATACAATGAAAACGCAGTAAATTTATGTTTACGCCTCGCCTTCTAAAGGATTTGTTGGGAAAGCTACAAGAAAAATACCATCAAACTGTGAAAGCAGAATTTACTTTTTTATCACAAACAAGAAAATAGATATTCAGATCGGAATAATAGAATGCTGATGTACCAGTATGTGTTTGGGTAAATGACTTCGAACTAGACAAATTGGTATGTTTTTCATTGTGACCTAATCAAACTTAAGCATGCAGTCGTTCAGCTAGTGACTGTGTGACAGCAATTATGGCTGACATACAGTCACTAGCTGAACAACTTCCACGGGATAGTCTTAGGACAGTTATTATCTGACAGCAAACTTTCGACAGAAAACTGTCACGTGGAGCAGCGTCTTAACAGTGTGAGACTCACACAACATTGAGAGGAGAAGTGAAGGCAGCAGAAAACAAGTTAGATTGCACGGAGAGCTTTTGTAAGGGGTATATAGGGCCGGCTAAAAATAATGCAGCAGCTACACTGCAGAACATTTGCGGTACTGGTAGGTGGTAAGAGTGAATGACAAGGAGTAAAGCCTCGTTTTCAAAAATACCTCTGCGAAGTAGAGTACGTATTTATTCATCGTATGTCTCGGATCATGGCATTCTATTCCACATGAAGAGAAGTGCCTTCCATAACTTAAGAGGGGCTGTAATGTAAATATTAAAATATTTTTGAGTATGAAGTACCAAGATTTCTGCAAGCTTGAATAACAATGAGACTGATAAACATCTTCAGGCTGAAGGAATATTGAGAACGTTCCTCAAAGGATGATTTTAATCCGTTAACTGGGTATGGCGTACTATTACGTCATTATGAAATCCAGGGAACCCCCAAAAACACCTGAGCATCTCAGCTTGCATAAGGCGTAATAGTACGCCTTGCAAGGAAATGGCGCTCCACAGTGCTGGGACGTTATATCACGTCTGGAACCTTATGTGTCAAATACTTTTTGGGGGGCAAATTTTTTTCTGAGCAAGAAATTTT
This sequence comes from Notospermus geniculatus, assembly GCA_002633025.1. NCBI lineage: Eukaryota > Metazoa > Nemertea > Pilidiophora > Heteronemertea > Lineidae > Notospermus > Notospermus geniculatus. The sequence goes on from NMRB01003005.1 coordinate 30,628, forward strand.
TTTTCAAAAATTAATTACACAGTTAACCCACTGGGGCCGAATGACGGAATTATCAGGCTTTGGCCTGTACCACACACCCTTGTGCATTCAAACTGACATAGAATCGTAACCAGTGGACCGATTGATGATCTCTTTGCATATTTTTTAATGCGGGACTACCCCCCCCCCCTCCCGAATGCGCGATTTTGCTCTGTTTGAAGAAACCTCGGTAAAATTGCGCTTTTACCTTAGTCCTGGGGCCTAGATTGACAGGCTCCAAAGTGCAAATCTGACTCGTTGTGACAAAATGGCCATATCTCCGGAACGGAAGCAGCTACGACGGCGCGACTAGCGCCAAAAGAAAGAGTAGACAGACGCGTAGGAGCAGCGGTTATCGAGATATGGACGTTTAAAGATTGACAACCTGACGAAAACGTAGGCAGAATGCGACCATTTCCTCACAACTTGCATCTTCGGCTCCGATCTGTTTCTCTCACAGACATTTTAGAACAAGCAGACCTGCATGAGGTCGTGGCCCATTTAGTTGCCTCCAGAATGAGTGCCTTGTCACCAGTTTTGGTTGAAAATTGTGGGAGCCAGGCGCATTTTCGTAGAGACGTCAGAAATTCATGTTACGAAATGTACATTTTTCAACTTCATCCCGGCCCCAATGGGTTAACGGGTTAATATTGACAACAGATTCAACTGATGCTGCCCACCATATCTAGGTACTAATAACAAATCGCTGCCTATAAAACTCATGAACTGCAGTTTTTGTACCAGGGCTGGCCATCAACAGCAAGAAAAACATGAACCAAATGTATAGAGCATTCGTGTGTATTGTATAACCTTGACGTAGAGTCTTCAAATTTTCACGAGTGCCGCAACCCACTTCAGTGAAGAGCCTAGAGTCTCCATCGGTCATCCCTCCCCCACATTCCTCAGGTCTGATCACTAGAGTATCAAATCTAAAAAGATTACAACAAAATGGGAAACTTGATTATCAGATAAGCTGCAGTCTCTTAAGCAGAACGTAAAAATCGCAATCATATCAAAAATTATCTAAATAATTCCCACGTTCCTCTTGACGTGCAAGTACAAGTTAAAAGTCATGAAGCTGTCCTTCAGACAAGCTTATCAGATAGATCCGTGTCACTGTCCCTGTCAGCATTTACGGATTGATTCACTAAAACGTGGACAACTGTCTCCTCCACGACCGGCTCCGCCTGTGCCGCGACTGGGATCTCGGGGCGGACGTTCGTCGGACTTCCGCTGTCATGAATTCCTGAGGTACTAGGCACTGGCGACTTCCTATTATGGTGGTGAGGGCTTGGTGATGATCCTGTACTGTACATGTCATCTTCTGGGCCGTCTTCGCTGTCATCTGAGTCGGAATATTCCATTGTGTTGATGATAGGGCCGTCGTACACCGGCAAGCCTGAAATTACAAACATCCCATAATGCTTGTGTACTGTAGCACTTTCTGTGTAATGCATCTCAAAGTGCTTCACGTAGCAGAAAAGCAGGAAACAGATTTTGTAGAGTACTAACCGGAGTTTTCAAATGTTGACCCCCTCGTCCGCCCAGGACCTCCACTCCCGTGTAACAGTGGTGTGACCTCGCTGTGGTCACGTTCGTTGTTGTCCTCTTCAGAACTGCTGTCGGAGTCATGGTCGTGGCCTGGGATCACTTTACGCTTACAGACGGGGCATGTGCGTTTGTTGTTCAGCAACCAGGG